>JAWPHD010022642.1:0-24468 GCA_037043455.1 Cyrtodaria siliqua | reverse complement strand
TCTTCACTGGATACCCATGATAGATTCTTATATTATGATGTTGAAACCGATCATTTCATATTGTATTAATTTGTTTACTTTATTTATTGGTATGCATGCTTTTCATATTAGGATATTTTGACATTTTTTACTGCCCATCTTACTGCTTATCTATAGCTCTGTGATTTTAATTGTAGAGATTTTCTTTTTACATTTTAATTGACTTGAAAAAACAAATCTTTTTAACCTTACATGACAAAAATATCAGCAGTTCACAATATACTGGAATGTACTTCTTTTTTTAAAACTTACGGTCAAAATCCATGGTCAGCAGATCTGGTTTATCATCCATGGTTACAGCGCTTTCCACTTCTATGTTCATGTGAGCATGCTCGGTGTTCTTGTTTGTTTTACCCCGTTTCTTTCCAGGTCGCGGCGAACCAGCAAAAACAGTTGGAATGTCATTTTTTTTAGATTCATTCATGAGCGAATCCAAAGGTATCACATCTGGTATGTCTTTTATGTTACTGTCAGACGGATTTCTTTGAAAAAATCCAGTTGCGTAGTTCACGAAAGCATTTAAATGAGGCGTGGGGCTAAATGGCCCTAAAGAGCTCGTCGAGGACGAACGAGTCTTTTCAATGTCTTTGTTCTCGCTTTTTGCAGCGGCACTGTCTGCTACACTGGAATCTGATGCTGAAGATTCTCCAAATTCCGCACTGCTCCTTTTAGAAAGAGTATTTCGAGTTTCCGTCAAAGCCTTCAGAGACACCTGGCCATCGGCGTCATCTTCGACAGGAAGATAAACTATGTTCCCAATCCTAGTCTCATTATTAGAACTTTCTGCATTTTCTGTGTTAACACTCTCCTTTTCTGCAATGTTTTTCATGTGCTCAACATCATCTTTTTTATCATCAAACTCATTAACAAAATCTTGCCAATATTCGGATTTACTTGCTTCATTTGATTTATCAGCCGCTGTTGCCACATCTGTAACAGTTTCAGTCTTTTCGTTCACGACATTTGAGCTATCTGTTTTGGGTATTGAAAACGAAACTGTCATTCGTTTGGACCCTTTTTGCAATTTGGGGTCTTTTATTTCGTGTACAGCATCACGACTATTGCCGTCAAGTTTATCGTCTTCATTTAAATCCACAAGCGGCAATTCACCCTTATCACTGAACACATCGGAAGCTTCGTCGTTTTTTTCAGTAGATTCCCCACCCAAACAGTCTTCCAAATCCGGTCTACCTTTATTGAATTCTTCAGCAACACTATCTATATCAGGAGTTTTACCATTTTTGTCATCCAAAACTGACTTCTTAATTTCTCCACAGGGACAATCAACCATCGCTTGAGAGTCTTCCGCAGTGTTTTTATGTGTTGATGAAGAATGCTGCATGTCATGATGGTAGATTTCTGGTTTTGGATAATCAGAACCATCTTCCCTGAAAATGACAGGTTACCAAATATAATCCTTAACATATCAAGATTAGTGGTCAATGCAAAACTATTGAATCTGGTGTTTTATTTATATCGTTACAATAGTTTCACATTCATTCCTCGACAATTATATTTAATCCAAGCTATAACTATTTGAAACAATTCCTATCTGGAAAAATATTGATATTAGAAAGATATATCAGTCTATGTGAAAATTGTGTCTGTATATTTTCCAATTTAAGTAATTATTCAGACAAGGCCAAACAACACCAAATAACGTCTGTTCAGCCAAGAATCAGACAATGTTCAGTTAAATTTGAGACAGTGGTTCAGCCAATATTCAGACACTATATTTTCATGACGGCTAGCTAGCTAGCTGAAGCTGAACATATATGGGCCGCAACACGCGAAAACGTCCCTTCGGACATTTGGACGACAACGTCATAAAGTAACAATTTATGACGTCGGCCGGTAATCAATTAATTACTAGTCAAATTTCTCGTCACTTCCGTGTTTTACTTATTATATCATAGGGAATGTGTTTTGTTCAATATAAATAGTTGATGCTATAGAAAATGATAATTGTTTTATGTTTTTTGTTGTTATTTAATAAACGACGTCGTCTAAGATGCCAACGTCAATGTCAAAATTAATGGCGAGTACAATCTTTAATTTTCAAATTGAGATAAAATCAATTTTAATTAAGATATCAGCATAAAATAAAGAGATTTTTAAAGAAAAAATCATCGTGTTTCATAAACATCAAAAAATATAAAATGTCAAAATTGTGTCTGAAGGGTCGTTTTCGCGTGTTTAGGCTCATATATATATCAAAAGAAGTCACAATTACTGTTAAATACTGGAAACTTCTGACAGTAAACACCTCCATACTATCACAGAACATTTGTCTGATATTTACTTATAGAGTAATTGTGAGTGAGGCGACTAGATATGAGTTGGAGGATTATTAATTAATATTGTTGTTTGTAGAGCTTGTTTCATCTAATATCATGATACATTGCATCCATTACTTGTCTGGTATTCATTGGTCAACTAGATATGGGTGAGGCCACTGGGTATGAGTTCCATTAATGTTAGGTAAATACCATTTATAACAGAGAGCACTTATGGTGGTTATATTGCACTACATGGCATCTACCATATGTCTGGTATTCATTAATAACCATTACTGGTAAATAACTATTTGAAATTTCTTACAAATGGACAGCGTTGCCTTTAACTTCTTTGCAGCTATCAGTTCTCTGGTATTCATTGGTCGACTTGATATGAGGATTAATAATTATGAATGTTAGGTAAGTAGTTTTAAGTTTTAACAGACAGCACCTCTCCACTTCATGTAGGCTATATCATGATGCATGGCAGCCACCAGTTCCCTGGTATTCATTGGTCAACCAGGTATGTGTGAGGTGACAGTGCCCCTAAATGTATATATTTTTCCCCCTTTTCCTGTGAAAATTTCCCTCTGAAAAAAAAATCTTTTTTTTTTTTTTTTTTTTACCAAATTGTTTAACTCCAAAACTGGAAAACAGCATACAATTTGCAAGTTGGAATGGTAAATTCTTGGTACCACTTAAATAATAAAAAAACCCACTAATTTGTGTTTCTTAGAAATTCCCATTTGATATGAAAACAACGCAAAATTCCCCTTCCTGAGGGCCCTGGCCCCATTGCCCCAAAGTGAAGGGAGGGCCCTGTATGAGTGAGGTGACTGGGTATGAGTTAGGTAAATATTTGTAATGTCTTACATGACAGTGCCTCTCAACTTCATGGCGGCTATATCGTGGTACATGGCAGCACTGATGATCATGTCCATGGGGGCTATCATCCCGTACTTCTCCGCTCCATGTTCCAAAACTAGGGGATCCGAAACATTTGGGTCAAACATCACCGCATTAGGGGTCACCAGCAGGACTCCTTTGACCACGCCCTGGAATATGGAAAGTGTGAGGGTAATAAAAAAATATTCAAGCTATATACCTGTTTAAAGTCACCTGCTTATAGTGCCATAGTTCACAACAAACATGTAGCTCTTATAACACATTTAAAGCGAAAATAGGCAAACAGACAAACAATTTTTATTAATGAGAACTTGAACATCTTGGAATATGTTGAAATAATTATCAACAGGGTTCGACACTAACGCTAGTCCGCTAGTCCTGTGCCACCTGTTTTTCAGGAGGACTACCTAAACGTGAAAGTTGGCTAGTCCGTTGGACTAGTAATTTTTTGAGCCCCATTATAGATATTACGGCCATAAAATACACATTCCTAATATAGGGGTGAGGTCACTCGATTAGGCGAAGTCGCTTAAAACTTTGCTATGATTTGGCCGACTTCGCTTTTCTATCCATGTGGGGCGAACGTCATTTTCGGGTCAATTTCAAGTGTGATTAACCGCATAATTAACAAAACCCTCTAAAATACACAATCAGCGCATGTTTCACAAGTACCTTATTTAATCCCATTATCATTAAATAACAACCCGACTCTTATCTAATCAGGGCAATAGCCTAATTATTGGTCATTATCGGTTTGCCTGAGGCAAGATGTGAATATAACCGCCATGTTTGCTCGTTAGGCGATCACGTGATTAGATCATGTGCGCATTCTATTTAAGTAAACCAATGAAAACCGTCTTATTTTTCCGTTTGGTGAATAATTAAAAATCGTACTACAAACTACTGCGCAAGGCGGGTTATGATTCGACGAGATAATTTGAAACTGATTTCTCCTGCTATAAATACATTTAAAAGGCGGTTATAATTATATGATTGACATCGGCACAGTTGTAAAGAATCTTTGCGGCGGTCGTCAATAAGCAAAAGCGCAAACTTTTATTGCGTGTTTTATTGACGGCTAATTATGAAATAAAGAAATGTGGTTGGTATAAAGCGAGTTTGTGATTGCTTTATATACGAGAGAAATCAACGGAAATATATTGAATCCTACGATTAGTCATAGCCATCAATAACTTATCTATGTTTGGGGTAAATTAATTGTCGAATAATTTGTATTTTTCAGTAAAAATGAAGACCAGAATATGCATTCGATTAACATGTGTCAAGTTGGTAAGGGTTGAAAATGCATCTAAATCTGATGAAAGCTTGCCTGGGGAGAAACTGAAAAAAAAAAAAATTACGATTTCAGTTGGTATCTTCAAGACGAAAAGGGTTTTTGGCACTGTTCCCTTTGAAGTTTGTCTCCTGTTATACATCTTTTTTTTTGTTGCTAACTTGGAAGGACCATCTAGTTCTCAGGAGGACTACTAGATTTTTAAAGTCACTAGTCCTCCGGACTACCCGTTTAAAAAGTTAGTGTCGAACCCTGATCAAGGATGACAAACAAAGAAGATTTGATCATTTGAAGGTTGTTCTAAAAAACATACGGGAGCCACCATTTTGAGACGCGTTAGCGGAGCCATCAAACACAATTTTCAACCGTTAAACGACTGATATGCTTATTTAATCCCATTATCATTAAATAACAACCCGACTCTTATCTAATCAGGGCAATAGCCTAATTATTGGTCATTATCGGTTTGCCTGAGGCAAGATGTGAATATAACCGCCATGTTTGCTCGTTAGGCGATCACGTGATTAGATCATGTGCGCATTCTATTTAAGTAAACCAATGAAAACCGTCTTATTTTTCCGTTTGGTGAATAATTAAAAATCGTACTACAAACTACTGCGCAAGGCGGGTTATGATTCGACGAGATAATTTGAAACTGATTTCTCCTGCTATAAATACATTTAAAAGGCGGTTATAATTATATGATTGACATCGGCACAGTTGTAAAGAATCTTTGCGGCGGTCGTCAATAAGCAAAAGCGCAAACTTTTATTGCGTGTTTTATTGACGGCTAATTATGAAATAAAGAAATGTGGTTGGTATAAAGCGAGTTTGTGATTGCTTTATATACGAGAGAAATCAACGGAAATATATTGAATCCTACGATTAGTCATAGCCATCAATAACTTATCTATGTTTGGGGTAAATTAATTGTCGAATAATTTGTATTTTTCAGTAAAAATGAAGACCAGAATATGCATTCGATTAACATGTGTCAAGTTGGTAAGGGTTGAAAATGCATCTAAATCTGATGAAAGCTTGCCTGGGGAGAAACTGAAAAAAAAAAATATTACGATTTCAGTTGGTATCTTCAAGACGAAAAGGGTTTTTGGCACTGTTCCCTTTGAAGTTTGTCTCCTGTTATACATCTTTTTTTTTTTTGCTAACTTGGAAGGACCATCTAGTTCTCAGGAGGACTACTAGATTTTTAAAGTCACTAGTCCTCCGGACTACCCGTTTAAAAAGTTAGTGTCGAACCCTGATCAAGGATGACAAACAAAGAAGATTTGATCATTTGAAGGTTGTTCTAAAAAACATACGGGAGCCACCATTTTGAGACGCGTTAGCGGAGCCATCAAACACAATTTTCAACCGTTTAACGACTGATATGCTGTTGTAAAAGTCAACATTTCAATACTGGTGAACCTGTTTCTAATGTATTTCGTTGTTTTTGACAGTTTTTCTCACAAATGCTTTCAAATAAAACTAAATGACATCACATTTTTGACGGTTTAATATCACATGACTGGATCTGTGACGGGTTATGCACTATTTAACAGTCGCAATTTTTTTTATGTCAACCAATAGGATTGCAGGATTTTTATCAAGTGCGTTACAATATGGAATGGGTTCCTTTTGTTCCTTAACAAGGGACTGCCCTGTTTAAGACTCCGGCTAGGGGAAGCATCTTACCTAAGGGAAGTCTACACAAAATGAATATGCTACAAACTGGATATGGCAGTTATATGGGATAACAATACAAACCCTTAATACCTGCTTCAAAGAAACATGTCTTTATAGATGTATTTTATTTTTATGAAACATAGATTTTCTTAGGAGACTTTCTAAACAGAACGAATCACTACCATTAAACAAAACAATTATTCTTTAAAATATAATAGTATGCAAATGACACATCATGTGACATGTTCTGTCACAGCACCACCCACCCACCCCCACCCCACCCATGACAAACAAGAAACACTAAAATGTTATCCTTTTTTTTTTATAAGATGTGTTTCTTTGGTGCTAATGACAAGACCCATAAACAAGCTGTAAGCATGATCTAGATATATGAAAAACAAAAAACCCTTATTCACAAATAACAAAATAGAAATATATTGTCTACTATAACTTAGCCATGATCGATTTTATAAGCAAGAAACAAAATATGTTCAGGAGCAAAAACACCATTTATCACATAACATGCTTCTAGGAGTGTAATAAAGCCGTAGGTTAAATATCACAAAACACTAGTGTATATCCAATACGAAAATTAGGACGGAATTGAAGAGAAATACATTTAACGCTTTCGTTGCCACAGTCAAACACAACGACTTGTACGACCAGTGTAAACCCAGATCAGCCTGCACAGTCATAATGTGCATGCTGAATAGGGTTTACACTAGAAACTTTTCCGTAACACTTTCTATACATAATAGCACCGGAGGTTTGAATTAAAAGTTTAGCAGACGACATCAGAAGTTTGGCGGCCAAAAGGTTAAGCTAATTTAACATTAAAGTGAAACTTTCATGACATATACATGTTATGTGATAAATAGAATCTTAAATTGGTGAAAATGAATTTTTGACTTTAATAAACTTGATCAATCATTTTATCCTTCATTTTTATTAAAGTCAAGAATAACAATATTTTATTTAAGATCCTCTGTTAATTGTATGGTCAAATAGAAAAGTACATGAGGGTAAGTGATACATGCCGTAACACGAGAAAATGTCATTTCCATCTTAACCACTCCAGCGAGTGACTAAAGGTTACACGCCATTCTGGGAGAAAAATGTGATCTCTCTATCTTAACTGCAAGTACAGCCGATATTCCAAATTTGGTTTCAACTGACACAATTCATCCTGGTGCATAAATTCATACATGTGCAACAGGGTAGAAATTTGTGTCAAGTTGAGACAATTAATGAATTATAGTAATACTCTACGAGGCAATTAATTACCCTTAAATATGAATATCTTTCTTTATTACATTGCTATGGATGAAAAACTGGTATTCCTCAGTGAAAGAATATTCATAATCACAAAATATTAATAACTAGTTCTGAACACAAAAACAAGAGGCCCAAGAGGGCCTGTGGACGCTCTACTGGCTCAAGATAAAGTTTATGTATAAGTGGCCATAAGTCTTTCAAAAATCATTCAACCGGAACATGGCAATTACAGGTGCAACTAGGCTAAGTGCTGATCATCCATGCCAAGATTCGCTGAAATCTGGCAAAGAGTTCAGAAGAGACTAATGCTGGACAAAGTTTGTGTATTAAAACATGCACAACTAGGCTTGATACTGATCATTCTTGTCAAGTTTCGTCTGTATCCAGTAAGGGGTTCAGGATAACTAGCCCAGAAAAAAATTGTGGTATCAAAATCCTTTAAAGGGCCATAACTCCGCCAATTATCTGTAAACCGCAACTAGGCTTGGTGCTGATCATCCCTGCAAATTTTCATTGAAATCTGGCGAGGGGTTCAGGAGAAGTACATCAGAACAAAGTTTGTGTATTAAAACCTTTAAAGGGCCATAACTCTGCCAAAAATCATTCAACCGGAACACGGCGATGATTTGCACAACTAGACATAGAATTGATCATCCCTAAAAAGTTTCGTTTAATCCAGCCAGGGGTTCAAGAGAACTAGTCAGAACAAAGTTTGTGTATTAAAACCTTTAAAGGGCTAAAACTCCGCCAAAAGCATTCAACTGGAACACGGTGACTATGTACAACTAGGCTTGGTACTGATCATCCCTGCAAAGTTTCAATGAAATCCGGCCAAATGAAGGCCCTTTCGTCTTAATGAGGCCAAGATATAGCATATTTCAGAAAATCAAGGGCCATGACTCTGATGTAAATGGTCCAATCTGGATGTTTTTCGAACTTGTCCAAGCTTTCATTGATATTAACAATCTGGTAAAGTTTCTTAAAGATCGGATGAAAGATGAAGGCCTTATCGTCTTAATGAGGCAAAATATAGGATTTTTAACTAAATCAAGGGCCATTACTCCAATGTTACTGGTCCGATCTGGATGGTTTTCGAAATTGACCGAGCTGTCATTGATGTTAACAATCTAGTAAAGTTTCATAAAGATCGCATGAAAAATGAAGGCCCTATCGTCTTAACGAGGCAAAGTATAGCATTTTTAACTAAAACAAGAACCATAACTCATCTGTTACTGGTCCAATCTGGCTGGTTTTCGAAATTGTCTGATCTGTCATTGATATAAACAATCAGGTAAAGTTTTGTAAAGATCAGATGAAAGTTGAAGGCCCTATCGAATTAACAAGGCAAAATATAGCAATTTCAACTAAAACAAGAACCATAACTCATCTGTTACTTGTCCAATCTGGCTGGTTTTCGAAATTGTCTGATCTGTCATTGATATAAACAATCAGGTAAAGTTTTGTAAAGATCAGATGAAAGTTGAAGGCCCTATCGAATTAACGAGGCAAAATATAGCATTTTTAACTAAATCAAGGGCCATAACTCTGCTGTTACTGGTCCGATCTGACTGATCTTCGAAATGTCCAAGCTTTCATTTATATAAACAATCTGGTAAAGTTTGGTAAAGATCGAATGAAAGATAATTTTTTAACTAAATCAAGGGCCGTAACTCTGCTGTTAATGGTCCGATCCTGCTAGTTTTCGACCTTGTCCTAGCTCTCATTTATATAAACAATCTGGTAAAGTTTGCTAAAGATTGGATGAAAGATGAAAGCCCTATCATCTTAATGAGACCAAATATAGCAATTTTAACTAAATCAAAGGCAATAACTCCGCTGTAAATGGTCCGATCTAGCTGGTTTTCGAACTTGTCCGAGCTTTCATTGATATTAACAATCTGTGCAAGTTTGGTAAAGATCAAATAATAAATGAAGGTGGTAGAGTGTTCACAAGGCTTAATATGGCATTTTTCAGCAAAACAAGGGCCATAACTCCGGTGAAATTATTTCGATCTTTCCAGTTTTCGAACTTGTCCGAGCTTTCATTGATATAAAGACACTGGCAAAGTTAAGTAAAGGTCCGATTAATATTGAAGGCCCTAGAGTGTTCACAAGGCAGAAAATAGCATTTTTCAGAAAAAACAAGGGCCATAACTCCGGTGTTACTGATCCGATTTAGCTGGTTTTCGAACTTGTTCGAACTTTTATTGATATTAACAATCTGTGCAAGTTTGGTAAAGATCAAATAATAAATAAATGTGCTAGAGTGTTCACAAGGCAGAAAATGACATTTTTCAGAAAAAACAAGGGCCATAACTCTAGTGTTACTGAACCAATTTAGCTGATTTTCGAACTTGTCGAAGCTATCATTGGTATTAACCATCTGTACAAGTTTGGTAATGATCAAATAATAAAGAGCGTTCACAAGGCAGAAAATGGCAATTTTCAGAAAAAACAAGGGCCATAACTCCGGTGTTACTGATTTGATTTGGCTGGTTTTCAAACTTGTCCGAACTTTCATTGATATTAACAATCTGTGAAAGTTTGGTAAAGATCAAATAATAAATGAAGGTGCTAGAGTGTTCACAAGGCTTAATATGGCATTTTTCAGCAAAACAAGGGCCATAACACCGGTGAAATTTATCCGATCCGACTGGTTTTCGAACTTGTCCGAGCTTTCATTGATATAAAGACACTGGCAAAGTTTAGTAAAGATTCGATTAATAATGAAGGCCCTAGAGTGTTCACAAGGCAAAAGTTAACAGACGGACGACGGACGGACGGACGGACGGACGACGGACAACTCGCCATCCCATAAGTTCTGCTGGCCTTCGGCCAGTAGAGCTAATAACTAACGGTGACATCGAGTCATGACATCAATAAAGTGTTGCTGACGTCGACATCGTCCGCAGACAACATTAAAGAAAGCGATTAATTTCGGTTTAAATCCTACATAAACTGATTTAAAATGTAATAAATAGATTATTTAACGGCTGGGTTCAATTATTTGGAAATCCTTCACTCGATGGTAGGCGTGTTTAGTTTTTTCACTCACTCGTATCCGCTCATGACAATCATGAAAATAACCACAGGCCTACAATCTTGTGAAGGATTTTTCCTATAACTGAATCCAGCAGTTGATTAATCTCTACATAACAAAGAGGATCAACTTGCCAATAGGATTTGCCAGCATTGTCATTCTCAATACCTTATACTCTGATGGAAATCTCATTTTCTCGTCTTCCAGATAATGAATATATATTTGCACCACCAGAAAGAGGTCCTTTCAACCCTATTTTTATAAAATGGCCTCTACTTTTTTTTGCAGTTGGGTCATATTAAAGCACTAAATAGGGGTGAAAGGGTCAAAAGTCATACGATTATAATGAATTTATCTCATGTAATAAGGTACAGAACCATAGTGTCAGAAAAGAAGGGATTTTTTCAAATGGCCTCAAGTGGCCGTACCATCTCAGTTTACAAATTGTTAGAAATAAGGGTTTATATAAGGATTTATATATTCCAGATTTCAAACCGGCCTTATGTAAGCCAATTGTGCCAAAGTGCATATTTGTTTGTTTTTACCTTTCTAGGATTTTCACTATGACACTAAAAGAAGTAAACAAAACAGTTAACTTTAAGTGAGGTGGATTAAATTATTCGAGACATTATATGTATATATATATAAACTTAACAATGTTAATTCTGTTATTTGAGTAGTTTTAAAGGGACACAAGGCAATCCTGACTTTTTTTAAAACTTGTGGCATCAAAACCTGCATAATTGTCAAATCATTATCACTAAATGTTTTAAACATTTGAGACGGTCAAAAGCAAATCGCTTTTGCGTATTACTATATGATTTTATTGTACCAACAGTATATTTAAATCTATGGTAAAATAACAAAGACAAGTTGAAACCTCCAATGATGATTACCGTTTTATTTAAAGTCAAAATGATACTGGATTAGTAGATCAAGATGTAATTATCATCCTTGATAAATACTTCAATGTTAGCATGTGTCCCTTTAATGTCACTAGTATACACTAAAGCAGTTTGCGGCCTAAGAGTTGAAGTCATTATTTGCACAGAGATTGCTTAGGAAATCCAGCAATACGTTAACCTCAAACTTGGAACATATTCACGTAAGGCCATTATCTTTTATGTCCATCCTACACACATAACATGTCCATCCTACACACATAACATGTCTATCCTACCCCATAACATGTCCATCCTACCCCATAACATGTCCATCCTACCCCATAACATGTCTATCCTACCCCATAACATGTCCATCCTACCCCATAACATGTCCATCCTACCCCATAACATGTCCATCCTACCCCATAACATGTCTATCCTACCCCATAACATGTCCATCCTACCCCATAACATGTCCATCCTACCCCATAACATGTCCATCCTACCCCATAACATGTCCATCCTACCCCATAACATGTCCATCCTACCCCATAACATGTCCATCCTACCCCATAACATGTCTATCCTACCCCATAACATGTCCATCCTACCCCATAACATGTCTATCCTACCCCATAACATGTCCATCCTACCCCATAACATGTCTATCCTACCCCATAACATGTCTATCCTACCCCATAACATGTCCATCCTACCCCATAACATGTCCATCCTACCCCATAACATGTCCATCCTACCCCATAACATGTCCATCCTACCCCATAACATGTCCATCCTACCCCATAACATGTCCATCCTACCCCATAACATGTCCATCCTACCCCATAACATGTCCATCCTACCCCATAACATGTCCATCCTACCCCATAACATGTCCATCCTACCCCATAACATGTCTATCCTACCCCATAACATGTCCATCCTACCCCATAACATGTCCATCCTACACTCATAACATGTCCATCCTACCCCATAACATGTCCATCCTACCCCATAACATGTCCATCCTACCCCATAACATGTCCATCCTACCCCATAACATGTCCATCCTACCCCATAACATGTCCATCCTACCCCATAACATGTCTATCCTACCCCCATGACTTGTTCTTCCTACCCCCATAACATGTCCATCCTACCCTCATAACATGTCCATCCTACCCTCATAACATGTCCATCCTACCCTCATAACATGTCCATCCTACCCTCATAACATGTCCATCCTACCCTCATAACATGTCCATCCTACCCTCATAACATGTCCATCCTACCCTCATAACATGTCCATCCTACCCTCATAACATGTCCATCCTACCCTCATAACATGTCCATCCTACCCTCATAACATGTCCATCCTACCCTCATAACATGTCCATCCTACCCTCATAACATGTCCATCCTACCCTCATAACATGTCCATCCTACCCTCATAACATGTCCATCCTACCCTCATAACATGTCCATCCTACCCTCATAACATGTCCATCCTACCCTCATAACATGTCCATCCTACCCTCATAACATGTCCATCCTACCCTCATAGCATGTCCATCCTACCCTCATAACATGTCCATCCTACCCCCATAACATGTCTATCCTACCCCCATAACTTGTCCATCCTACCCCCATAACATGTCTATCCTACCCCCATAACTTGTCCATCCTACGCCCATAACATGTCTATCCTACCCCCATAACTTGTCCATCCTACCCCCATAACATGTCCATCCCACCCCGATAACATGTCCATCCTACCCCCATAACTTGTCCATCCTACCCTCATAACATGTCCATCCTACCCCCATAACATGTCCATCCTACCCCCATAACTTGTCCATCCTACCCCCATAACATGTCTATCCTACCCCCATAACTTGTCCATCCTACCCCCATAACATGTCTATCCTACCCCCATAACTTGTCCATCCTACCCCCATAACATGTCCATCCCACCCCGATAACATGTCCATCCTACCCCCATAACTTGTCCATCCTACCCTCATAACATGTCCATCCTACCCTCATAACATGTCCATCCTACCCCCATAACTTGTCCATCCTACCCTCATAACATGTCCATCCTACCCTCATAACATGTCCATCCTACCCCCATAACTTGTCCATCCTACACTCATAACATGTCCATCCTACACTCATAACATGTCCATCCTACCCCCATAACTTGTCCATCCTACCCTCATAACATGTCCATCCTACCCCCATAACTTGTCCATCCTACCCTCATAACATGTCCATCCTACCCTCATAACATGTCCATCCTACCCCCATAACATGTCCATCCCACCCCCATAACATGTCCATCCCACCCCGATAACATGTCCATCCTACCCCCATAACTTGTCCATCCTACCCTCATAACATGTCCATCCTACCCCCATAACATGTCCATCCTACCCCCATAACTTGTCCATCCTACCCCCATAACATGTCTATCCTACCCCCATAACTTGTCCATCCTACGCCCATAACATGTCTATCCTACCCCCATAACTTGTCCATCCTACCCCCATAACATGTCCATCCCACCCCGATAACATGTCCATCCTACCCCCATAACATGTCCATCCTACCCTCATAACATGTCCATCCTACCCCCATAACATGTCCATCCTACCCCCATAACTTGTCCATCCTACCCCCATAACTTGTCCATCCTACCCTCATAACATGTCCATCCTACACTCATAACATGTCCATCCTACCCCCATAACATGTCCATCCTACCCTCATAACATGTCCATCCTACCCCCATAACATGTCCATCCTACCCCCATAACATGTCCATCCTACCCCCATAACATGTCCATCCTACCCCCATAACATGTCCATCCTACCCCCATAACATGTCCATGCATCCTACCCCCATAACAGAAAAAAAGTAACTGTAAAGCCATATGTTTTACACCTGGTTGGATTGAACAAGATGTGAATGTATAACTGATGTTTACATAGCTTCATTGCTATTGTTTTTCTGTTGTAAATTAAAGGTGGTCCTGCCTTGTTTCCACTAAGTGATGGGAAAGATTATATTAGCAGGATTTTATAACGGATATTTCGACAATAAAACACTTTTATAAACACTTTTTACTGAAAAAATGTGGTAACCAGTTTGAAATTACCTATTAAATGTTTTAATTTTTCAATATGCAAACTTTTTAAGCCGAAATAAAGGTTTTTTTCATACCCCAGCCAACCCTATTTTCACTTCTTGGAGAAGGGGTTGGATGGGGTATGGAAGTTAATACTCGGGCCACGTAATGATCAGGTCAAATCTTACCAGCTTAATGAACATTGGTTATGGCTGCTAGACCACACAGAGGAATGAACTTTTGGCATACCTGATGAAAAAGTTTGCAAGAGCTAAGTCCTTTGTTTTTCAAAGCCGTAATTTTACACCTGTTGACCCTTAATTAGGCACATACAAAATATGTGAGGTTTTTGTTTCCCCTTTTCTCTCTCTATTTTTAATTTTACAACTCTAAAAAAATTTTTTTTTATAATTATAAAAATCCAGATTACTGATTTCTTCGATTTTTTTTTTTTATAAATGAAGTTATTGCTAATTCAAAGCCTGTGTTGACGTGGAAAATAAATAAATATATATATCAAAAATAAAATTATATAATTTCTACCTTCCTACCCAATTTTTAAGCATGTACATGTTATTGGAACCTCATACATTGTTTAATTAGCCTATTCTTTCATATGCACTAGACAGCATGCAAAACAAGGAAGGATTTTGCAGAAAGATTTTTCTTTTTCATACATGCGGGGAAGAACTTCAACATACATGCTACTGCATGCATTGCAAAAGCAAGTATTTTTTTACTATTTTCCAAACACCAAACCAACGAGGATCTGTACAAACTCTAATATACCCTAAACCCTCGAGTCTGTAGAGGGACCATTTCCCATTCATTAAGAGATGTCAACCTCTCAAGATAAACCATTTTCTCCCTTATTGCTACCCCCACCCCACAATGTCCCTTCCCCTCCCCTTTAGTAAAATCTTAATCCTTCTGGTACAAAAATCACAAAAATAAACTAAACTTTTAGAAAATGCAGAAAAATTGAGAGAATATGGTATTTAAATTTTACTATCATTATATTTACATTCACTTTATTTCAGTTGAAAAACAATAGACTCAAATTTTGAATAAACTTAATTTCAATTAATACTGGCATTTAAACCTGCACAAAAGCCTTATAATAAAGACGATTTTTTTTTAAATAATTTAATCAAGGTTTACATTTGGATTTGGTAGTGACTGCATGGTTGCCATTACTTAGTGACGGAGAAATACTAAATACTGCAGAAGCAAAATCTCAGCTATTCATAATTTTCCATTGCCAAAATGTTGAGATTTAGCTTATTTTTGGCCACAGTATTTGGCCAGTTCTGGTGCGTTTTTGGGGAATTTTTGTTTGTTGTAGAAACCTGAAGCTAAGATTTGTGTTTAAAGCTACAGACCCTGTATTTAAATCACTTTCTTCTTTGTAGGTGTGTCTTTCTTTGTAACTTAATGTTCACCAGTTCATGGCAAAATTTGGCGATCAAATTTAACGTAGGAAGTCATTTACTGTATATACATCGAGTAGTGCACATATTACAGGTAGCATTATAATTTGCAGAAAAAAACGTTTGCCTCTCTCAGGACTTGGACACACAAAGTTTTTACAGACGGTCGTTTTACCCACCAAATTACATGGTGAAAGTATATTCTTGAAAATATGCTATATTTAGTACCATTTATTATAATGCAAAATAACTTAACGTATTTGAACGTATCAGTACATAGTACATCATATGGCACATGTATTTACCATGCGTGATGTAATAAAACATTTTATCAAATTAAAACTTGGATTCCGTTTCAAAACAACGTTATCTCGATCTTTTAATGTGCAGTTGATAAGTGTGTGTGTGTGTGTCTGCACTAATTATTGCATAGTACCTATTTGGCGTTAAAAATGCAACAACATACCAACAAATATCCGTGGCCGAGTGGTTATATCTACAGGAACAAGCACAAATAAAAGCTAAACATTACTGGTTCAAATCTTGCTCTGGGCAGCTGTTGTTTTTATGAAATAAAATTGGAAGCCGTTTATTGATCGATGTTACCTGTACTAAGGCTAGATAAAATGTGATATTTTACGCATAGATTCTGGCTTATATACCAACTTTTTGTCAAATTGAAACTACCTCACCCGTGATTCGTTCATTTTCATGAGTCAGTGCTAGTTTAAGTTTAGCGTATGTAGCTTTAAGCAACTTTACTTGAAAAATATTTTTAATAACTTAAATGGCAATCTTTTTTAAAACCTCATCACAGTAAAGATTTTTAAATAATGCTGACATTAAAAAAAAAAAATTTTTTTTTTACTTTATTTAGTGTAAGCGTGGTAGCGTTAAGGGCATTCATATATAACAAATAAATCTACGCAATAATTTAATTGTTCAGTTACTTTGTTATGTAAAATTGCTATGTTTCCTTTTAAAACCATAAACAACCCACATGTAATTAACATTTCTGTAGCCAATTATCTAGTCTTGATAATTTTACCATTCAAATAAGAGAAACAAGAGGTCAATGACCTTGAAGCTCTACTGATTGATTTTGATTTCAGGAAGTAGTCGCTACAGACTTGTTTTTTGAAAATCTATTTTTAACCGTGGCGGCCATCTTGAATTTCCGGCCGACCTGAAATTTTGCTAGGATCAATGAGACATTAAGAGCAACATTCCTGTGAAGTTTCATGAAAATACGTCAAGTAGTTTCAGAGATGTAGTCGCTACAAGTTTTCATAATATAACTCTATGTAAACAAAGATGGCCGCTGGCAGCCATGTTTAACGTCAAATCAAAACGATTTTTCGACAAGGACCAACATCATGTCATACTGATAATTTTACAAAAAGTCCCATATCAATATCTCTTATAGTTTTGAAGAAGTAGTCGCTACAAACTTATTTATTTTAAATCTATTTTTAGCTGTGGTGGCCATCTTGAATTTCCGGCCGACCTGAATTTTTTCTAGGATCAACCAGACATCAAGAGCAACATTCCTGTGAAGTTTCATGAACATCCGTCAACTAGTTTCAGAGGAGTAGTCGCTACAAGTTTTTACTATGTAACTCTATGTAACCAAAGATGGCCACTGGCAGCCATATTTAACGTCGAATCAAAATAATTTTCGACAAGGATCAACATCATCTCATGCTGATCATTTTAGAAAAAGTCCCATATCAATATCACTTATAGTTTTCAAGAAGTAGTCGCTACAAACTTACTTTTTAAAAATCTATTTTTAGCTGTGACGGCCATCTTGAATTTCTGGCAGATCTGAAATTTTGCTAGGATCAATTAGACATCAAGAGCAACATTCCTGTAAAGTTTCATGACAATCCGCCAAGTAGTTTCAGAGGAGTAGTCGCTACAAGTTTTTACTATATAACTCTATGTAAACAAAGATGGCCGCTGGCAGCCATGTTTAACGTTGAATCGAAACTTTTTTTGACAAGGATCAACATCATGTCATGCTGATCATTTTAGAAAAAGTCCCATATCAATACCACTTATAGTTTTCAAGGAGTAGTCGCTACAAACTTGTATTTTAAAACTCTATTTTTAGCTTTGGCGGCCATCTTGGATTTCACATCAACATGAATTTTTGCTAGGATCAACTAGACTTTATGGGCAACATTTCTGTAAAGTTTCATGAATATCCATCCAGTAGTTTCAGAGGAGTTGTCGCTACAAATAAAAGTTTACGGACAGACGGACGGACGACGGATGCCGCACCACGGCATAAGCTCTGCTGATCTCTGATCAGTAGAGCTAAAAATTAGTAGCGCAATATTTAGGTGTACATGAGCATATCCAAAAGATATAGTGATTAGATACTTTAAATGTCATTTATTTCTGTTTGTGAGATTTGAATGAAAAAATAAATCTTTGCCACGGCAAATGACAGCCACAAGTTGAACAGGAACAATTTATGTCAGGAAATATTTATCTTTGTAATCTATCATTTCAATGAGTTCAAAAATAAAATTGACATAAAACGACAACAATAAATAACATTTGAATATGCTTACATGTATAAGTACAAAGTACAGTGCACAATATGGAGACAAAAATCTATATTTAGTAACAATCATAATTCTATATATAGTAACAATCATAATTCTATATTTAGTAACATAATTCTATATTTAGTAACTTAATGTTTGGAAACAGAATGTTTAATTTGCATACAGCAAACATGAAATCATATGATTAGATAATTGAGACACCACCCACCTGTCCATCTGTGATGTGTTTCACATTGAGCTTGATGAATCGTTCCATGCAGTCCTGGTCCAGCTGCTGGACTTCATCCTCGGACAATTTGTGAGGCGGGACAATTTCATAATCATCCTCCCTGAGTGAAGAAACGGACGTCAGACGCTCGGCATGCCCAGGAATTTTTGTTGGCGAGCTGTTCACCGCTTTTATTAGTGGGATGTCCTTCAAACACAAATTTGATACATGTGAGATGTTTACAAAATTATATACAGCTCTTCAATGACTGAAATCAGAATAATCAACATCATTCAGTGCACGCCGTATTTAAAGGGACACAGGTCAATCTTCATTCTTAAAGAAAAAAAATAATTGTTTAAAGAAAATTCCACTTTTGTACATGAATAATGAAAACGATTACATAAAAACATTGAAGTCGGATGTACCAATTACCATAATAATTTTATTCAATAACAGTTAATTGTCTCTTTAAATGGCCATCCTTAAAAATGAATTCTGTTTCCTGTAAACCTACCCATCTTTTTTGTAGGTAGTCCGGCAGGGTTTTTTCTACTCCATAGACATAGCAGAAGAAAGGAGGAAAAAGTTAATTATCTCCCCTGACAACTCTGTCAAAACAACTTAGTCCAGTCAGGAGATCAAATACCAAGAAAAAATTGAAAAAGATGGTAATTATGCCTCGAAGGGAGTTACGGAAGTCTCCCATTGTTTTGTTATTTTTTTGTAGTCGCAAGCTTACGTGGGAATCAATCAAATAAATTAGATGGGTGGGGGTCCGTTATAATGAGGTAAAAGGCTCTGAGATAATGGTTACAATTTAGAAGCACATTTGGACAGACAAAAAAAGAATTGAAAACATGCTTCTCCTGAAAACCCAATGCAATTGCATCCCTTCAGGCGCATTCATTGCTAGCTATTGGATATTGAAATGCCACTGTATGTGTTCCTTAACACATGCTAATTGCTTCTCTTAAAAAGAAACACAATTCAGCTACTTTACGTTTCAACCAGATGCTGACTACTACGACAACCAAGATGCTATGATGGTGACAATAGCTCCAGTCTTTTTCAAAACAGGAGAGCCGAAAAATTCAGATACTTCAGTTAGTTGTATAAGTTTTCATTTACTAGTTATCTGTATGTTGTACTTCGAAAATTAAAGGCACTAATACCCCACAGATAATGGCAAAATTACAATAATCGTTTATTCAAATCCATCCAGGTGTTCAGGTCATAAAATAGTGTACACGTGCCATTTAAAAGTATAGGTTTATTCACAGGTACTTAAAATATCCGAAATTGAATACGCATAAGATGAATTATGAGTTGGTAACTCTCAATTCGATGATCCAGTTTTGGAGTTTGGTCTGGCTGGATAAAGTCCTTATATTATGACTATAAAGTTCGGACTTTCAAAATGTGTAAGGACATGTTTGAAAATAAGGAGTAGTGGTTCCCATAATGGACAATTTTGTATATATGCTTAACTTGTAAATACAATGAATAAAATATGTTCAAACTAATAATGGACTAAGGAAAACCCTGCAAAATGTGACAAATAGTGCAAGAATGGATGGACAAGGCTAACACTATATATAACAATTCTTGTTTTGTTTTTCCCATGAGTGTCTTTTCTGGAGGCAAGGCCGCTTTAGATTTTTTTTTTTTTTTTTACGAATGTCCTTAATCATGATTTTTGAAGAATGGTTAATACCCACCTTTTCTCCGATTACTATAAAAAAAATTCATACCATTGCTGGTTTGTTCTGTGGACTTCCGAAGGGCGACATGGACGGGAAATCTTCCGAGGAAGACACAGATGCCCTCGTGGATATATAGTCCTCCTCCGGTACAAACAGCGTCTGAAAGGTGCAGAAGCTTACAAAATGAATAAGCATGAAACATGTATGGAGTTTAACAATGTTTCAGTCAAAATCACAATGGCGATTCTTTGAAACAGCGAGCTCTATGCTCAACTTAAAGAGCTGTAAAGACACAACATGATACCCCACCCAGTCACAATATAGCGACACCAGGCTGTCCAGTCCTAGAACTAGTCTTTATATGCTGAGCGTCAAGCAAGGGAGTTACTAGTTTCAGTTTTATAAAGTCTTGGGAATGGCTCAGCCTTGGATTCGGCCAGGGATTGTTGAACCCATGACCTCCAGCATGCTAGGCAGACGCTCTACCATTATGCCATAGCAGCGGGAGCTGAATAGAGTACATAATAATGTAAAGGGACAGATACCTTTCTTACATTTATGTTGAGTTAAAATAAAATTATATTTTTAGTGGCAAATAGTTATATATAAAGTCATACTTTTGATACATAATCATGAAATATCAATCACACAAAGATGAGTTTGCTGGTTTTTAGCTGCTGGAGTGTCTGGAACTTGTCTTATGTAAAAGATAAAGTAGAAATACATTTTGAGATGCAAATATGTTATCTAACATGGTGTATTAAAATACTCAATGTTAATTGGTTAATGGGGTGGTCTGAAAAAAGCTATATAAACCTCTGACGTCATGAACGTCAACTGTTAAGGCATAATTTTAACGCCAAAAAAAACACGTTAACCGCTGAGACGTCATTTTAAACTTCAGATGCAATAAAATGCATTATTATAAGCGACGCTAAGTTCCAACAACACATTTAAATAGGATGAAGCTACTTGTACATTCTTCTCATTTGATGTTGATAGGCATAAAATGTAAGTTGTGAGAATTTGTTTTGTATTTTGTGCAATCTCTCGTCAAAATGTGTTTCATGATAAAACTCCATGTCAGATAAGAAAATTACATATTTCCAGTGGGTTTATACTGTGCGAGATCAAAACCTGGTGCTTGGGACTTGAAAGACATCTTGGTATCGATAACTTCAAAGTCCCTCCCACCAGGTATTGATCTGTGACAATTTAAACTCGCTGGAAATATTTTATTTCTTAATTATGAATATCCCATAGATTGTGGTTAAAATAACAAGAGGTCAATGACCTTGAAGCTCTACTGATTGATTTTGATTCAGGAAGTAGTCGCTACAGACCTGTTTTTATTTTTAGCCGTGGCGGCCATCTTGAATTTCCGGCCGACCTTAAATTTTGCTAGGATCGACATCAAAAGCAACATTCCTGTGAAGTTTCATTAAAATCCGTCAAGTAGTTTCAGAGGAGTAGTCGCTACAAGTTTTCATTATATAATTCTATGTAAACAAAGATGGCCGCTGGCAGCCATGTTTAACGTCGAATCAAAACGATTTTTGACAAGTCATGCTGATCATTTTACAAAAAGTCCCATATCAATATCACTTATAGTTTTCAAGAAGTAGTCGCTACAAACTTGTTTTTTAAAAACCTATGTTTAGATTTGGCGGCCATCTTGGATTTCACATCAACATGAATTTTTGCTAGGATCAACTAGACTTCATGGGCAACATTTCTGTAAAGTTTCATGAAAATCCATTCAGTAGTTTCAGGAGTTGTCGCTACAAAAAAAGTTTACGGACAGACAGACGGACATATATGTTTCATTTAAGTATGAAGAAATAAAATATTTCCAGCAGGTTTATATTGTCTCAGATCAATACCTGGTGGGCGGGACTTAAGTTCATCGATACCCAGGGCACCAGGCCCGCAGTTTCGTTGTGTTTCAAGTCCCAAACACCAGGTTTTGATCTAGCACAATATAAGCCCGGTGGAAATATTTTTTATCTGATGGATTATTTTATATTTTATACACACTTTTTCGAGAGTTTGAACTTAATACAAACACATTGTCACAGTTTACATTGTACGTTAATCTCTCAGCACCAAACGAAGATAATATACATCTTTATCGTGTTTTTAAATATTTCAATTTGTTGTTTGAACGTAATGTTGCTTTAAACTAACGTAACAGTTGTTTTGTATGTTTTCCGGCATTTAAAATGACGTCCCAACAGCTAAAGGACATGATGTCAGAGGTCTTGATAGCATTTTAAAAAACTCCTCAATAACCAGTCAGGATTGAGTATTTTAGTAAACCATGTTAGATTTGGAAATACAAACCTGATTTGCAAATATCATAGTGGAGATGAGCTTGTTGATTTTCTTGAGCTCGGACGGCGTGGTGTTGAAATGAGCCGCAATCTTCTCTATGGTATCGCTGTCCTGGACCTAAAATGGCAGACAGGTTTATTTGAGGATCTGAGACAATGTAAAAAGTGCAGCATAGTTGAAATACGACAACAGCAATGGTAGAAAAGTCGACATAACCTCTCCAACAAGTGAAGCACCAACAGTGGTACGAACGCCGGATTGCGAATTCATCATTTTCTGAAAAATCTCAGTAAAAAAGGGGTTGGGGTATAATTCATGTAAAATATATGACAGAGTTATAGTTTTTGACATATAACATTGTGTAATGATAAATGAACATGTGTGCCAAGTATCAAAGCTTTTCTGACAATTTGTTTTTGAGAACGTTGAGAACGAGGAAAAACAAAAACTTTAACCAAAAGCTGTCTTGAGTTATATCAGGCATTAAAATCAGTATAGCGATTTATTAATCCTGTATCATTTTGACTTTAAAACTGCTTGCATATAATTAAATAAAATATTAATTATTCTACAATTTTTCTAAATATATTATTGGTGCAATATTATCAAAAGTCAATAATATGTAAAAACAATTTGCTTTGGACTAATCCAACAATGGACTAATCCAACAATGAATGAACGAATGCAAGTTACGAGAAAAACTAACGGGACTTCATGAAAAATCAAGATTGCCGTGTGTCCCTTTAATGCATAGACAGACGGGCAGTCGCCAAACTAAACCCTGGCTAAATTTGAAAGCAGTAGTTGCCCTAGAGATAATATTATGACAGCTGAGGAATGGGAGCATTTCTAACATCAACATCAAAAGTGCATACATTACTCAACTTATTGTTTATAAATAGTTGTATTAACATATAATGCCGACCAAACTATTTCAAGGTTATGTCAAGGCTATGCCACTGGTAAAATGATCAGCTGCAGAATCACCATGTTTTATAATTCCCAAATGTCAGACTGTTGTTACTGTTGCAAAATGAATGGCAATTTACAGTTATTTGCTGTTACACCGGTCAATAAACATTTTATGTGTGACAAGCATTCTTCTATACAGGACTACTCCTAATTTAATCTCTGTTTCTTCTCTGTTATTTTGCTTAATTGAAATATCTGTCAAAATTGAAATATCTGTCAATGGGGTGGCTCAAGGTCACAGACAGACAGACAGACGGACATTCTAACAGTCTGAATTTAGGTGGCAACCCTGTTGTTTATCCCTATTGTCTAAATAGACAAAGCCAAAAGTGGCCACATAAATCTACAGGGTCTTCCACAGGCCATTTAAGAGCATATTCCCCCTATCCCTTAATTCTAAAATCTATTTCCCCTACTCCTTAATTAACCCGCTATCCTTTGATCTCTCTGCCCTATCCCTTAAAAACACCAGTAAACCTGCAAAATGCATCATGCCTGTCTATAAATTCCTTGTAGGCTATATATACAACTTAAAAATCCTTTCATTTACAGTTGAAATATACTTCAAATTGCATATAAATATATCATGATCCGTAAAGATATTAGTTACCCGAAAGGTAACTCCCTCGTACACCCACCCCATGACATTCAAATTTAATTTCCCCTATCCCTTAAATAATTTCTGTGGAAGACCCTGATCTATAGAATGAT
>JAWPHD010022641.1:0-24469 GCA_037043455.1 Cyrtodaria siliqua | reverse complement strand
TGCACGGGCGGGGCACCTGGGTAGAACCACCGACGTTCCGCAAGCCATCTGGATAGCTTCCACACATAAAGATTTCCAGGCCCCTGAGGGATCAAACCTACAATGGTGAGAGGCAAGTGATTTCAGGTCAGAGACTCTAATAACTCGGGCACAGACAGCCCTCGTTCACTTTCAAACAAAAGCAATATTGCATGCTTAAGTACTTTGCAAACACATTACCATGTATACATTCTCTTGTAGTATGGCATTACCCTAGCCTAAAGGAATATATTTGCCCTCTTCTTCTGTTTAAAGCTTCAATTGCTTTTTGTGTTGTTTTTTTGTTGGATTGGGAGTTTAGTTTTTTTCACTCATATTGCGTGGGGGGGTGGGGGTGGGGGGGGGGGGGGGGGGGGGGGGGGGGGGGGGGGGGGGGGGGAAGAAATTGCATTGGTACAGTTTTTCGATACCACTTATATAAGAAAAAAATAATTATGCAATCATTTGTTAGCTGAAATCTCATAACCCGTTGTTAGTTTCCCATTTCAGCATCTGTCATTCCCGGCAACAAAATAACATATTTATGGACATAGCTAACCAAACAGAATTGCAGTTGCCACGGAGATTTTGTGACAGTTATATATTGTGTAAAAGAACACAGAGATATTGTCACAGTAATATACTGTAAGAGAAGTTGGACTCCGCTCTCTAATCAAGTCTGTGTCAATAGAGGCTTGAGCACTGGGACAATTGGATTGTTCTCAAGTATAGCGAGACAGACACTTATACAAGTATAGCGGGACAGACACTTATATAAATAAAACAAGATAATGTGACAAAGAAACCAAACAATCAATACTTGTTTACCAGTTAACGATGCTACTGCTTCTTTCCAAGTGGGCCATTTGTCAGAAATAATGATTTCCTGACTAGTTATAACAACTTCTGTCATTGTTGCGTTCAAGTGTGCAAATTGATCAGCATCTGGTAGTTTGTTGCGGATGAGAAATATTAGTCCCACAGAATATAATTTTGTTTGTTTGGCGAACTGATTCTATTCCTCATACAGAAAATAGCTTTTGTTGTTGGACCAGTTTATTCTATTCCTCACACAGACAATAGCTTTTTTTGTTTGACCAGTTTATGCTGGCTTGCGGAACGTCGGTGGTTCTACCCAGGTGCCCGCCCGTGCACGAAAATTGCCTGGAGGGGCACCTGGGGTCTTCCTCCACCAGTAGAAGCTGGAAAGTCGCCATACGACCTTAGCTGTTGGTGCGACTATAATATCCAATTCAATTCAATTGACCAGTTTATTCTATTCCTCACACAGAAAATATATTTTTTTGTTTGACCAGTTTATTCTATTCTTCAAACAGAAAATAGATTTTTTTGTTTGACCAATTTATTCTATTCCTCGCATAGAAAATAGCTTTTTTGGTTTGACCAGTTTCTTCTATTCCTCACACAGAAAATAGCTTTTTTAATTGGACCAATTTATTTTATTCCTCACACCGAAAAACTAGTTTGACCAGTGTATTATATTATTCAAACAGAAACTAGCTTTTTTTGAATGACCAGTTTATTCTATTCCTCACAGAGTAATAGCTTCTTTTTTTTGTTCGGCCCAGTTTATTCTATTCCTCACACCGAAAAATTAGTTTGACCAGTTTATTCTATTCCTTACACAGAAAATAGCTTTTTTTGTTTGATCAGTTTATTCTATTCCTTACACAGAAAATAGTCTTTTGTTTGACCACAGGAAACAGTGTTTTTTTTTGGTTGGCCAGTTTATTCTTTTTCTCACAAAGAAAATAGCTTTTTTGGTTAACCAGTTTATTCTATTTCTCAAAGAAAATAGCTTTTTGGTTGACCAGTTTATTCTATTTCTCACAGAAAATAGCTTTTTCTGGTTAGGCCAACTCCTTCTATTTCTCACACAGATTTTTTTTTTTCTGGTTTGACTGACTCATTCTATTCCTCAGATAGAATTAAGTAAATATAATTAAGCAATTGTTTCTTCAGCCAATGGTTTGCAAAGGAAAGTCAGGGTTGCAACTAAAGGGCATCAGTAAACTTGTGTGACTAACTTTTATCTTTTAATTATCCAGTTCACAATACACCAACCATAATTACACAGTAGTTAATCCTCACCTGATCTTCATTATCATAATGGTGACTAGACATCTGGTACCGCGAGAAACTGTCTGTCTCGTCCCGAATCCCAATCCGAGCCCAGAATCCAACGTTCCCAGACCACCGTTATTGAAATACCTTCGGTCGATCTCATCTTTTAAAGCTGTCACCGGCGATCCTTTAAAACGACTAGAATTATTGTTTGTGCTATTCTCGAGAGATTCTCGTATTGTTACCACTTGGAAGTTTTGTAAAGATGATATATGTGGTGTTGAATTTCTTTTTGGAGAATTTGTGTTCGAGTTTGAATTGGATTTAGAGGGTGAAAGCTGTACAGGGGTCGAATTTCTTTTCGTCACCGAGAATGAAGGATCAGATTTTCTAGAGCTCTGTTGTTGTTGTTGATGGGAACTAGATGGACGGGAGATAGAAAATGTTGGCGAATCACTCCGTGCTGGGCCTTCACGTGCAGGTGATCTGTGTTGTACGCGGTCCACTGCATGCTTGGCCTGAAGAGATAACCAATAAATAGTTTTATATAATTATATATTTATGTTAAAACATGTTTTATAGTGACATACAATATATATGCAACTAGTGTAATAACTGAATCCAGTTGCATAAAATTTATATGCAACTAGTGTAATAACTGAATTCAGTGGCATACAATATCTACGCAATTAGAGTAATAACTGAATCCAGTGGCAGTGGCATACTATATGCAACTAAAGTAATAACTGAATCCAGAGGCATACAACTTATATGCAACTAGTGTAATAACTGAATCAAGAGGCATTCAATATCTATGCAACTAGTGTAATAACTGAATTCAGAGGCTTACAATATCTATGCAACTAGTGTAATAACTGAATTCAGAGGCATACAATATCTATGCAACTAGTGTTATGACTGAATTCAGAGGCATACAATATCTATGCAACTAGTGTAATAACTGAATTCAGAGGCATACAATATCTATGCAACTAGTGTAATAACTGAATTCAGAGGCATACAATATCTATGCAACTAGTGTAATAACTGAATCCAGAGGCATACAATATCTATGCGACTAGTGTAATAACTGAATTCAGAGGCATACAATATCTATGCAACTAGTGTAATAACTGAATCCAGAGGCATACAATATCTATGCAACTAGTGTAATAACTGAATCCAGAGGCATATAATATCTATGCAACTAGTGTAATAACTGAATTCAGAGGCATACAATATCTATGCAACTAGTGTAATAACTGAATTCAGAGGCATATAATATCTATGCAACTAGTGTAATAACTGAATTCAGAGGCATACAATATCTATGCAACTAGTGTAATAACTGAATTCAGAGGCATATAATATCTATGCAACTAGTGTAATAACTGAATTCAGAGGAATACAATATCTATGTAACTAATAACTGAAGCGTAATAACTGAATTCAGAGGCATTCAATATCTATGCAACTAGTGTAATAACTGAATCCAGAGGCATACACTAGCTATGCAACTAGTGTAATAACTGAATTCAGAGGCATACAAGTTATATGCAACTAGTGTAATAACTGAATTCAGAGACGTACAACGTATATGCAACTAGTGTAATAACTGAATTCAGAGGCATACAACTTATATGCAACTAGTGTAATAACTGTATTCAGTGGCATACAACTTATATGCAACTAGTGTAATAACTGAATTCAGAGGCATACAACTTATATTCAACTAGTGTAATAACTGAATCCAGAGGCATACAATATATATGCAACTTGTGTAATAACTGAATCCAGAGGCATACAATATCTATGCAACTAGTGCAATAACTGAATTCAGAGGCATACAACTTATATGCAGCTAGTGTAATAACTGAATCCAGAGGCATACAATATCTATGCAACTAGAGTAATAACTGAATTCAGAGGCATACAACTTATATGCAACTAGTGTAATAACTGAATTCAGAGGCATACAACTTATATGCAACTAGTGTAATAACTGAATCCAGAGGCATACACTATATATGCAACTAGTGTAATAACTGAATCCAGAGGCATACAACTTATATTCAACTCGTGTAATAACTGAATTCAGAGGCATACAATATATTTGCAACTAGTGCAATACCCAAAGTATTGACCACTTCTTACCTTAGAATAAATCTAAGAGAGATATCTCAGCACATACAAAAATTGAAGGTATTTGCTTTGTAGCACATGATAAGCCCAGTGAAGAATCCCATCAAAATAATTCTAAACTTGTTGCTATTTCAAATCACAATTATGAAACTTGCATCCATATATTGCTAAACTTGTTTCTTTAATTTGGAATAGTTACAAACTGCGAACAATACACATATTTACTGCATGCTGATTGGTTAGTCATTCTTAAAAGTGTCCTGTTATTTCTCGATAACACATCAAAATAAAATAGTTCCAGTTGCACAGGCGCTGACTAATTGAATGTTGTTTAACGTCTCATCAACACAGTATAGGTTATTTAGAGCCGTCCCAGATAGAGGGGAAGGATACATAGGAATCCGGGAACAGTGCCCTACTCTTATTTTTGAATAGATTCCTATGGTTCTTTAACGTGCTCGAAGGATAGACCGATACACGGGACCGCCCGGTTTACGTCCCCATCCAACGGACGAGGCTAAGGGAAAGTGTCTTGCCCAAGAACACACCAATGAAACATTGGCAACACGGAGGATTGAACCCGGGGCTTCCGATTACAACTCTGCCGCGCTACCGACTGCGCCACGCCGGGGCAGACTAAAGTGAAGGCCCAACATTTGATTCGAGAGGCGAAAGGGGTCCGGTGTATGCTCGGGCTTCCAAACACTATATAAGGAAAAACAAATGAGGAATGGTTCCGGCTTCCGAGCTTCCACATGGATACGCGACTGAGTTTCTTATCTCTGTTTCATTAATTTAATTTAGAGCTTACTGGGGCATGTGAAATAAAATGAACGGTCAGCAAAGATTATCATTGATATAAGTTTGTAATTATAAGGATTGTTTTTTATTTTTTGCGATGTTATCGTAGTATAACACGTCAATGATGGGTTACAAATTGTATAAAACTGCAAAATTTGTGACCCATCATTGACGTGTTCTACTTCTATATCATCACAAAAAATTAAAAACAATCCTTAATAGCAACTGAAACGAAATTTTGTTGAAAATCCTCCATATATGTACTCAGGGTTTTCTACAGGCATGAATTCCAGCAAATCTGATTTTATTGTATATTCTCAGAAAGAAAAAAAAGAAAAGAAAATGATCGTCAATTTATTGAATTGAATTTATTGAAATGAATTGAACTGAAGACTTTTTAAAGAAGACTAAGGCAGTAACGGTACAAAACCACCGACCCGTTCTCTAAAACCTCATTTGAACTAACCGGCCAAATAACGGTAAAAAATGCACTACAAAACCGTTATCAAAACTTTATCCAGGTGTTCAGGTCATATAATATTGTATATGTGCTGTTTAAAAGTATAAGACTTTTCATGGGTTCTTAATATACACATGACTGAATATGAGTAAATTGGTTACTCCAAATTCAACGTTCAATGCTCCAGTTTTGGGTTTTGGCCTGGCTGGTTAAAGCTGTTTATTTATATTGTGTCTATAGTTTGGATTCTCAAAATATACAAGTTACATACGTTATATACATAGTCATCTGTAGGTTTACAAACGGTGTACATATGTTGTAAAATTTGGCTGCTGTTGGCCCGATAAATACTGTGTGACACTGAAGAGTTTTCAAATAAATAAGCTATGACTGAAAGAGTTACTCCTCTTTCCAAGAAAGATCATCATACATATACAAAGTAAAGAAATGGCCAAAATAGTTAGCTCCCTTTGCCAACTGAATTTTGCATATATTCATGGTAAAACGTTCAACGATTTTAATTTGTTTATTTATACCTCAGTGATTTCTATGTTAAATTGCAGGTATCACAGTTGTGTTCCAAATATGTTACAAAATGTTTTACCATTCAATAGAAACTGAACGCATGCCAGCTTGGATATTCATTATATAAAATATAATTCTGGTATAACATGCAGTGGATTTGTTTGTGTGTCTGGTGTTTTAAGTCATACAAAGCGACATTTTCTCACTAACAAGTTCAGCTCTCAATGGGATTCCAACCTGCAGCGGTAAGGCGAGAAGGTTTAAAATGCAATGTTGTTTAACCCCTCGACCATGGAAGCGTTAAACATGCAGTGGAAAATAATTCTCTCCCTTTATTATTGTTGTATTTACAGGGTACAGGCAAATGGCCCAAAAACCTACTTTTCACTGAAAGTACAATAACCTCTAAAAGGTCAAACATGAAAGAAAACTGAAATTATAGACAAGACACACAAGTTGACCCCTTGTGTCTTATATTTATAAAATAGGAGGTGATGTACAGTAACAGTGGATTCTATGTGACCTACATTTGTACTAGAAGGCCAGGGCCTACATGTCGAGCCTATTATGAAGATGTCTAGATTTTTGATTTGACCATTGAACTGTCGTAGCCGAGACCGGGCATGATCTATATTTTGTTAAAAGTAGGTCACAGTGACCCGAAATTTTGCACATGCTGTTAGATGCATATATTAAGGAACATTGTGATGAAGTTTGGTGAAAATCCTGCGAGAAAGAAGCAAGACACATATGCTGTATCGGAGACTGGACGTGGCTAATGTTTTGTTGAAAGTAGGTCATAGCGACCCAAAATTTTACACGTGACGTTAGATGCATATAAGGAACATTCTGATGGAGTTTGGTGGAAGTCCTGCAAGTAATGAAGAAGATATTAAAAAATGAAAATAGGATGCACTGACAAACGGAAGGACAAACAAACTAACTGACACACATACACTCGGACGACATTGTGATCGCTGACAAGATCAGCAAACGGGCTTGATAAAAATGAGGTCACAGCTATGTTGTAGGTCAATGAAAGAAATGCATGGAGGGACTATAAACCTTTGAACTACACAAACACATACATTGATGCAGTTTGGTCTAAACATTAACAAAATGCAATGATACAGGAAACAAAAAAAAAGATTTTAATTGTAAATAGCAATGATAAATAAAATTCTGCTAGTCCTCCTGCAGCATGCATATTAATATCTGGTGTTAATATTATATGAAACTGACGCGTGTTATAGCTGAAGGAAATCTAGAGCTTGACTAGTCACAAAGCGTAAAAAGGAACCCCAACAAAATGCTATCAAATAAGCGTGTGTGTCTTAATACATGAAAAATACCATAATAATAAATCTATGTGTCATAACAAGTTTGTACTCCACCCTTTCAGGACTATGTAAGATGCATGTTACAAAAATGTTATATATATGGCATGCACAAATGAAATAATTATTGGACTTCAATTCTTAAAACATTTATTTATGAACAGTATTCAGTTGCGTTCAAGTACCCCAAAAATGCATTCCATGCTCTCCATTTGCATTTCATTTTACGAATGCATTTTACGAATGCATCGATTATAAACGAAACTATGCGTTCATTTAAATGCACGGAACGAAGGCAACATAATGTGTGCGTTTAAATGAACAACGGAGAAAATGCATTTGCATTTATTCGTTCAGCGTTTACCAATCGCAACATCTCTCACGATTAAATTGCGCATGATATCCAGTCATGCGATTTTTATCACGAGTCGGCGACTAATGTTTATATATGTGATCATATTGAAAAATGGGTCCTTTTGTTGACATTATCTGGTGGTGCACATTGATGATTATTCTGTTAATTTCCAGGTTTTGTTAGTTTCATCAAAAATTTAACATACTTGACACTATATAAAAATACTGCGGCTGTTTTTATCAACATTGTTTTAGTTTTATATTGAAATAGTTTAAAGTTTGTGCTACACAATAAATATATTTCCCATTTTAAGTCAGTAACAAGAGTCCCAAGAGGACCTGTGGACGCTCTACTGGCTAAAACATCTCTTATATCAAGGGTTGTTGTCATAAAATTCCCATCAGTACTTCTTTTAGAACATTGCCAAAAAAACACACAAAACAACAACACGCACAACAGAAACTTAAACCCTTGACCTATGCTAACAATTTAAACAAGCAGCCCTAGTTCTAATTTAGTATGGTTATTTACGGAATAAAGGCACGACAGTTGTATAAAATAGGTTTTGACCGCCTGTAGAGGGGCCCCTTTATGCAGGCGGACAAAACCCATTTTGTATAACTGTTGTGCCTCGAGTCCCTAAATAACCATACTAAATTACAACTAGGGGTTGTTTTTAGTAAAAACAGACGTCTTCCCTACAGGAGCAAGGGCCATAAATCCACCAAAAATCACTGGCATGTGCAACTAGGTTTGGTAACGGTCATCCCTACCAAGTTACATGGAAATCCAGGCTTTGGATCAGTAGAAGTAGTCAAGACAAAGGTTATGTATTAAAACCTTTAAAGGGCCAAGAAAAATCATTCAATCGGAACAATACAACTATATACGCAATCAAGTTTGGTTGAAAGCCAAATGGTGGTTGAGGAGAACTAGTCCAGACAAAGTTTTTGTATTTAAATGTTTTAAAGAGCCAGAACACGACAAAGATATGTGCACCTAGGCTTGGTACTGATCATTCCTGCCAAGTTTCACTGAAATCCAGTCAGAGGTTCGGGTAAACTAGTCAGGATAAAGTTTGCGTATAAAGGGCTATAACTGTGTCAAAAATCATTCAACTGGAACACAGCGATGATATGCACAACTAGGCTTGATACTGATCATCCTTACCAAGTTTCATTGAAATACAGCCAGGGGTTCAGCAGCATTAGTCCGGACAAAGTTTGTGTATTAAAACCTGTAAAGGGCCATAACTCTGCCAAAAAATCTTTCAACAGGAACACGGTGATGATATGCACAACTAGGCTTGGTACTGATCATCCCTGCAACCTTTCTCTGAAATTCGGCCAGGGGTTCAGCAGAACTAGTCCGGATAAAGTTTGTGTATTAAAACCTGTAAAGGGCCATAACTCTGTCAAAAGCGTACAACTGGAACACGGTGATGATATATGCACAACTAGGCTTGGTACTTATCATTCCTGCAATGTTTCTCCGAAATCCAGCCAGGGATTCAGGAGAACTAGTCCGGATGAAATTTGTGTAGTAAAACCTTTAAAGGGCCATAACTCGGCCAAAAATCATTCAAATGGAACATGGTGATGATATGCACAACTAGGCTTGATACTGATCATCCCTGCCAAGTTTCTTTTGAAATCCGGCCAGGGGTTCAGCAGAACTAGTCCATATATATAATGTATATTAAAACCTTTAAAGGGCCGTAACTCTACCAAAAAACATTCAACCGGAACAAGGTGACAATATGCACTACTAGACTTGGTACTGATCGTCCCTGCAAAGTTTCGCTGAAATACGGAAAATGAAGGCCTTATCATAACAATCTGGTAAAGTATGGTAAAGATCGGATGAAAAATGAAGGTGCTAGTGTTTTTCAATAATTCAAGGGTTCTAACTTCGGTGTTACTGGTCAGAAACATAAATCTTAAAATCCTACTATTTGTTTTCAGTCTTTTTCTGAGAGCCAAATATACACAGGAGACTTAATCCTTACCCCTCTATGAGTATATAATGGACTGTCCTTTCTGTGAATTTGGACCAGTCCATTTATAGTACAAAGTGTTCGGTCAAATAAGTGATGAGCAGCCAGACAGTGTAAACCCTGATCAGCCTGCAAAATGTTGTGCCAGTCATTTTGGTAATGGTTCCAGTTCAATATTTTTAGCCGTGGTGGCCATCTTGATTTCCAGCCAACCTGAATTTTTGCTAGGATCAACTAGACATCAAAATTTACATTCCTGTAAAGTTTCATGAAAATCCATCCAGTAGTTTCAGAGGAGTAGTCGCCACAAAAAAAAAGTTTACAGTCAAGCTAAAAACCACTTAAACAGTGTATTTCTTTATATTAAAATATTGAAAAACGCACTTCGTTTAAATCGAGAATTTAATTATCAACTCAAAAGGATAATATTGAAAGATATCCGAAATAGCGAACTGTAGTTGCGTTCGTTTTGTTTCTTTTGTTTCGTTTGTTGCGTTGTTTCGTTCGTTCCGTTCGTTTTCAGCATTTAGCAAAAATGCAGTCATCGTTAATTTTTTAAAATGTTGAACGTAGAAAACGAACGAAATGAACGCAACGAACATAATGCATTTTTAACATATAGATCATGCAACGTTCATTCTGCATTGATTTTCCGTTCATTCAGCGTTCATTCTGCATTTATTCTGCATTTATTTGATGTACTTGAACGCAACTGGGTCTGTAATTATAATTAATGTCCACCCTTTAAACTACCAGTAAGTTCGGACCAAAAAAAAAGGTAATAATATATAAAATCTAAAACCTAAATAAAAGATATACAGAGAATAAATTGGAAGCTGAACAACATTTAGTACAAGAGAAAAACTGAATAAACAGTCCGCAGTGTTAGACAACAATACCTGCCGGGGACATCTATTTAAGGAATACTGAAATTAACAATTACAACAACATTACACGCCTTCACACATGCAGTGAGGAGGAAGTCATTGCCAGTCTTTATATTATCCATGTATACCAGCTCATAGCCAAGGAGGGTGACAAGAAAACAACTAGAAAGGTGTTCATGGAACATTTGTGTCGCCTGCCATGTGCGTATTTCAGAAAGGACAATCTTACTATAAAGTTTGAAGACAGGGGTGCAATCCTTCAAGTGTTAAAGTTAATGAAAAGGGGCATAAATCTGCACTGGATAATTGATAAGGAAGAACTGTATAAAGTTTCATGGCAATAGGTCAATATTTTGCCAAGTTTTATGAGCAGGCTTGGTTGCACGTTAAAGTTTTATGAAAAAGGAGATAACTCTGCTGAAAAGAAAATCAGAGTAATTGGTCACGAGTAACAATATTCCTTGTGGTGAGATGAATATGGGTGTGAAGATTCATGAACATAGGTCAAATACTTTATTAAGTTATGGCCAGTTATGAGTTTGGTTAGGCTGCAGGTTGCAGATTAAATTGTGATAGACGATGGACAAAGTGATCCCTAAGTATCTGCCATGCTATACAAGCGACACAAAAACTGAGAAAGATGATTAGGTAGCGCCGTGGTGTAATGGTTAGCATCGCGGCTTAGTAACCCAGGGATCGTGCGTTCAATCCCAGCCAGGACCGAATTTGGGTTAATTATCGAAATATTTCATAAAAAGTATTTCCTACCTTACCAGTCCTTCGGATGAGACTTTAAACCGAGGTCTGCTCGCTAAAATGCTTAGTGCAATACAGCGGGGATAAATAAACGCTTATACACACAGAAAGATGATTCACAAGGGGAAAGGGCAAACAATATTCAGGAAATGGGGAAACAGGAAATAGGACCAAAACAAATGTGAGCCTTATGTGTCAGAAATGCTATGCAGGGAGAATGTCAACTAAAATTGCATTAAAACTAGTCACTAAATATTCAGATATAACAGAAGGTTAACAGAATGATATGGTTCTGTTCTTTGATGGTTGTTGAACAAATATTTTTTCCTCGATGGATCAAGCGCATTTAAGAAAGGGAAAAAAATCATATCCTGAAAATATATGTTAATGAAATATGCCTGGTCTTAAAACGTTTAAAAATAACTTTAAATAACGGCTATACGACATGTAGTAAACTGGATCTCCGAATATTTGATACTGAATTTAATGAAACTCCTTCATAAAATGATTTAAAACTTAATTGCTAAAATCTATCTTAAATATGAACTCGTAACAGGATCCACTATAATTCATAGTTACAAAGCACGAACGTGACAGACAGTCAACCAAACCACAAAGACAACATTGTACAAACATCTGGGTGAAAATCACACTTGCTACTGACCAAAAAAGCATGAAAAAATTTTGTGTTAAAAATTTCAAAATTTACTTTGTCTATAAATGGCCAAAGACACAATATTTCTCTCAGTTTAATCTGAAACAGAAATTGAAACAAGCATAAACAGTGTTGGATTCAATGGATGCATGCACATAGCAATTACTTATACAGACTGAAAAAATATGATTAGTCTCTAAACCACTGTTAACACTTCCAAGGGAACTAACTGCAGACTATTTGATCTGATGATAGCTGGAGTTGTCTCCAGTGCCAGTCTAGCACGCTCATACTGCATTCTTGGTATTTTAAGGATTTATGTGAACACAAACTACATGTTCTCCATTCCTTCCACACCCACAGCCCATATTGTAAACAGGGACAAATTGCTCATTAAGTGTGCAAACAAGAGCTTCAGGATAAAAACTATGCTCTACTGGGCAAATGTTACTGGACATTTCTTACTCAAAATTGGGCTCCCAAATTCAAAGAGTTAACATCAGGGATGAGAATGGAGTCCAAATAAAAACTCTGAAACCCTAGTGGGGTCCGGCGGCATGCTCCCCCGAACATTTTTTGAAACCTAGATGCAAAATCCTGCACTCTGGTGCTATTTGAGAGTGTCTCAGACTGTTTTTAAACTGCTACAAATATACAAAAAAAAAATTATTTTTTTATAAATTTTACAAAATTACTTTTACAAATTTTTGGCTGCACTGGAAAAATGTTTTGGCTATTCACTGGGCAGGCCGCTACCACGAGGCAATCTACTCGTACCCCCCTATACAACAAACAAAAAAAAAATTAAAAAAAATAAAAATACCCACCCCAGATTTTCTCAACGAATTTACACTAATCTCAAAAATGGTCCTGGCTGTCAAAAAAAACTCGGAAATCCGCGAATCCGCGGACAATTCTCATCCCTGTAACATTAACCCCGACGAGTGATCCCGAAAAACGTGTAATATGAGCTGAGAAAGCCCATGCCCTGCTATTTGCCTAGTGGCTTTGTGCGCAGTTTGCCTAGCGGCTTTGTGCGCAGTTTGCCTAGTAGTGGCTTTGTGCGCAGTTTGCCTAGTGGCTTTGTGCGCAGTTTGCCTAGTGGCTTTGTGCACAGTTTGCCTAGTGGCTTTGTGCACAGTTTGCCTAGTGGCTTTGTGTGCAGAGTGAAATTAATAAAAAGAACACAGTCAGATGGCACAGCAACATCCCGCAAGCTTTCTGTTCCTCAACCAGTTGGGCTTAAATCCTGAATTTCAACCAGATGGGGTTTTATTTACTTTTATTTGTTTTGTTTCTGCATGATTATGAAACAAAAGGCAAAACACTGCAGTTGCAACTTGCTGTATTATTCTGGTTTTTTAACAATTCTCCGGAGGAGCTACTCTTGCAACCTCTCATTGAACATCATGATTCTGGGATCCGAGATGTTGTAACTTTTGTACAATATCTTATATGCCAGTATCTTAGGTGAGTATCTGCAGACAAGAAACTGCATTGCAAGCTATAACAGTTAGTACTACAGTAAACACTCAAATGATAGTAACGGAATCGATGTTCATTACCAAATTTGCAAAGTGCTTATTTGTATCTATAGCTTCAACTTGATGATAAAGTATATACTGGATGCAAAGATCAATAATGTAATGTCATCTGCACCGAATGACCTGGAATGTGGAGTACACACGCATATCCTCGTTTATGAGGTTCACACAGTATTTATTTAACACTTGTGTCAATGTAACAATCATCGTCTATTTTTGCGGTTATTGTAACTGACAGTTATATGAAAACATGGATTGAAAAAAAAAGAGTTAAATATACTACTGTACCTACCCAAACTTTGTTCTTGCCGATGATATACTCTTTCTCTGATGACGATGGTGTACTGGGACCGGACAGTTCATCGCTGCTTGACTGTCGGCGTATCTCCATCCTCTGGAGTGCTGTTGGCGTGGCAATCTCCGTCAACCTCTGTTGTAACGTTCTGTTGGCCTGTTCCTGGTACTCGACAAATTTCGCTTTCTGCTCGACCAACTGCTGCTCTATTAGTTCGTTAAATGTCGGCTGCCTGGTTTTTTGTTGCGCATAGGCCATTTTGAAGGCATTACCGATAATTGTGTTTAATTCTTCAGCCTGAAATAACACAATTTCACATGACTTATTAAAGACTTTTACAATAATTTAAACCAGCGAAACAAGAAGTTAAAATTAACACGTTACATATTCACAATTCTAGCATTCGACAAAGAATTACACCAGTTTTATTATTTAACAAATATAACCAAGTACATGTACACTGGACTGGTCGGAATGAGAAAAACACAATTTCATCCCATGAGCTAGTCACAAAACTAAATAAATGTATGTTTTACATATACAGCTTTGTTGCCGTTTACAATTTCACATTGCACATCACCACAAATGAACATAAAACATATTAATTAATTCCTTTTAATTTATTACAGTTAAGTTTGTTTTATTATCATGTCAGCATGGAACACTGCCAAGAAAACCTTACCACAAATATACAATGCAGATATGTAAATGATACTTCATTACGTTTTATATGAAGTTTTATATACGAGTATGATGAAACCTCAAGAAAGAAATGGGTCAAGTACGTTTCTAGTGCCTGCTTCACTTTATTATAATAAACACCATCTGTGTGTGGTTTGACACGCATGTACACAAGTCCAATCAACAAACTGGACAAGGATGCTCATGAACTTTGCATGTACAAAATAATAAAGAAAATATCACATAGGAAACTAGTGATTATATAGATAAATAATACATGTAGTGTCACATGACACATTAAAAGTCTAAAAAATATTTATTTCAAGATTATACTAGCAAGGTTTTACGCGAGCGTAAAATAGCTGCCGAGAGAAACTAGCATTATATCTGGGTAGGAACTGTACTGGGACCAAAAAGTTTAAAACAAAATAACAGATCAAGCCACGTGTGTTAAAACAATATAAAAAAAAATGTTGTCACGAAGACGTAAACATGCCAAGACCGTTTTTTCTTACCAGACACTTTCTTCCCAATTTTTACTATCAGTTCTTCCTACCAAACATTTTGAATCAAGATGGACGACCTCGCTTCGTTCTGGTCAAATCCTCGACATGCTTTACATATTGATTACATATTTACCTTTGTAGCACAACATGCTAGAATTACACATCTGCATAGAAATACAACTGTTCACATGTAAAGGATACGTGTGCGTTAGAGTGTGCTTCACAACATAAATAAACTGTTCACTGCTATCATGTGTAATTATAAGATTGTGTTATCAAAGCGAAAAACTCAAAGAAACTGTTCAATGCCACCTTTATACCATGTGCAATTATGAAAAACATATAACGGCAGCGAATAATTATTATATAAGAGCGACTACTCATTCACTTTTCTATTATGTCATAAATAGAGTTATGGTTACTGGAATAATATATAAGCATATATGTATTCTGTGTATTGTAAACATCCAAGTATTATTCGGAGTTGAATGTTACATACACATGAACAAAAATTTCATTGTAATGAAAAAACAACTTTTAAATGGCACATACAAAGAGAAATTTCTAAAATACACACACATATTAAACATCATACAGAAGCTTGCTAAAATACACACACATAAACATCATACAGAAGCTTGCTAAAATACACACACATAAACATCATACAGAAGCTTGCCTCGTAAAAGAAAGGCTGCAGTTCTGGGATGTTGTCCAAAGGGGGCGTCACAGACTTAAGTGGAAGATTGCCTCTTAAAAGAAAGGTTGCAGTTCTGGGATGTTGACACTAGGGGGCGTCATGGACTAGTGGAAGCTTGCCTCATAAAAGAAAGGCTGCAGTTCTGGGATGTTGTCCCTAGTGGGCGCCATGGACTAGTGGAAGCTTGTCTCAAACAACAAAGGTTGCAGTTTCAGGATGTTGTCCCTCGGGGGCGCCATGGACTAGTGGAAGCTTGCCTCATAAAAAAAAGGTTGTAATTCCGGGATGTTGTCCCTCGGGGGGCGCCATGGACTAGAGTAAGCTTGGCTCGTAAAAAAAAGCCTGCAGTTCTGGGATGCTGTCACTAGGGGACGCCACGGACTTGTGGAAGCTTGCCTCGTAAAAGAAAGGTTACATTTCCGGGATGTTGTCCCTAGAGGGCGCCACAGACTAGTGTCGCTTTGTCCATCAGAAGGGGACATAACCAGACTATCCCATGTACCGGATTGTACATAAGATAAGATGGAATACAAAATAACGAACTGCTGCTAAAAGCTAATGAATACCCACCTAAGGGCATTTTTGTCTCTTGAAAAATTGATCGAAGATAGATATATATATATATTATGTTATATATGTATATACCCAAGGGCATTTTTGTCTCTTGAAAAATTGATTGAAGATAGATATATATATATATGTATACGAGAATATAGGAATTGAGGTGTTGGTCACACGAGGTATGCACATGAGCATCATCTGAACCTGAGATTTACTACCGGTAAGTGGAAACATGGTCTAGCTCATCTAAAAATAATTAAACCAAATTATTTCTTATCATTATGAGCATCCTATTATCATTGGAAGTCATCATGGCAAATTTGAAAACTCGACGTATGCACCTCAACACCGAGTAAATCTGAGAATGACTAAGTCGAAAATGGGACGTAACTCTTAAAAAGAAGCACCACCCATCAGTGCAGATGCTCGTCTTTCACGGCCTTGTCTATTTATTTGGAAACAATGTTGAAAGGCATAATTCTGCTTAACTGCCTAACAGAATTATGGCACTTGTCTCTTGAGTGCTTCATATGAAAGTGAATGCATGTGTGATATGTCATTGATTCTTTAAACTGAAACCATTATTAAATACAAAAGGGGTATTTGTTAAAATAAAAGCATGAGTTACGAAACCTGGCTGTATGATGTTGTCTAATGATGCCAAATACATGTGTGATTTTCAATCCATTATGTAGTTTCGGAGATACAAGACTACATACAAAACTTTAACCGGTCACAGATGATGATGACAGTAGCTCTTTTTTTCCGAAAAAGTCTAGCTAAAAAATAATCGATTGATATTAAAATTGTTTCTCTATGAGCATCCTCATAACAAGTCGCCGTGGCAAATTTAAAACAATCCACTCAAAGATAAAGGAGTGTAGACAAAATACATGGATGAACAGACGGACAAACTCAAACCAGTATACCCCAGTACACTTCATTACCAGATCAATATATTTTGATGCTACCGTATGCTACCACTCAGGCCACCAACTGCTTCTCTGTAGACATACCAATACAACTATTAAATTATTTAACGATATAGAGTGGAAACAGTACTTTAATCACATTTTTTTAATAACTGATTAATTGTCCTCTTAAATCCCAGCACAAATATCATTAAACAAATTAAATCCAGTAGGCATTAAACAGTAATTTAAATCATATAAATTCTTGACATGGTTATGTAACTGGATACGGCTGGAATTCTACAGCTGAAAACTTTACAAATAAAACGTTTTGTCAACAACATAAGTGGCTTGATATGGAGACTAGGTAAATAGTGAGGCAAAATACAGAACTTCTACCTGGAGTGGTGGATACATAATATTGCTTGTGAGAAATCTAACAGGTGGGAGGTGCACAAACAGTGGCTGCGCGATATGGTAATTCACATACTCCAGATATGGTAATTCATACTCCGAATGTAAATAATGATGATGAAATGTACTCATACATCACCAATGGAAGTGTCATGCATCAAACACTGGTAACAACCCCTTCACAAAAATAAGGTTACTGTCCGATAGTAGTTTGCGAGATGGACGGATGGTTATACGAGACAGACAGATGGACAGATGTATACAAGACAGATTGATGGACAGATGGATATACGACAGATGAACAGATGGATATACAAAACAGACAGATGAACAGATGGATATACGAAACAGACAGATGGACAGATGGATATATGAGACAGACAGATGGACAGATGGATATACAAAACAGACAGATGAACAGATGGATATACGAAACAGACAGATGGACAGATGGATATACGAGACAGACAGATGGAAATATGGATATACGAGAGACAGATGGACAGATGGATAAGGAGACAGACAGATGGATATAAGAGACAGACAGATGGACAGATGGATATATGAGACAGACATATGGACAGATGGATATACGAGACAGACAGATGGACAGATGGATATACGAGACAGACAGATGGACAGATGTATTAACGAGACAGACAGATGGATATACGAGACAGACAGATGGATATACGAGACAGACAGATGGATATACGAGGCAGACAGATGGACAGATGGATAACAAGACAGACAGATGGACAGATGGATATAAGAGACAGACAGATGGACAGATGGATATACGAGACAGACAGATGGACAGATGGATATACGAGACAGACAGATGGACAGATGGATATACGAGACAGACAGATGGATATACGAGACAGACAGATGGATATACAAGACAGACAGATGGATATACGAGATAGACAGATGGACAGATGGATATACGAGACAGACAGATGGACAGATGGATATACGAGACAGACAGATGGACAGATGGATATACGAGACAGACAGATGGATATACGAGGCAAACAGATGGACAGATGGATATACGAGAGACAGATGGACAGATGGATATACGACAGACAGATGGATATACGAGACAGACAGATGGACAGATGGATTAACGAGACAGACAGATGGACAGATGGATATGAGACAGACAGATGGATATATATACGAGACAGACAGATGGACAGATGGATATAAAAGACAGACAGATGGACAGATGGATATACGAGACAGACAGATGGACAGATGGACAGATGGATATACAAGACGGACAGATGGACAGATGGATATACAAGACAGACAGATGGACAGATGGATATACAAGACAGACAGATGGACAGATGGATATACAAGACAGACAGATGGACAGACAAGATAAGCTAGCACTATAACGAGTAAAATAGACAGGCAGATTGACAAAGGTATGGACGGACGGACGTATGATGCTTGGCTCAACCTCACATCAAATAACGTTATACAACTTGTTTAATAAATTCAATTTTATAAACAGGCACTCATTTAAGATACTCTATGAGCAGTTATATGTAAACCAACAGAAAAACTGGAACAAAACTATAGCCAAGATTATTTGTGTAAAGTCAGCATGTTTTCAATATTTTATAACAGTCAAAAACGCAACATTAAAAATGTTCTAAATCACAAATAGAATAACACAGTGATCCTAATCTTAGCTTGAAAGTCCAGAACCACACAAATCACAAAACTCACAAAACTTAATGGCAGCATGCAGTGTATTCAGGTAGAACAGTCTAAATAAGGACCAGTTGTATGTTTTTACAAAGGCATGTTATAAGAATGCTTAGCAATTTGTAACTAGAATGATATTTCAATTGATTGTTTCAAGTAATTTGTTACAAAATTAAGTAAAATATGTTGCAGTTTGTTGTAAATATCTATTGACAAACCACACAAAGTCTAGGTTTTGTTTGTTCCTTTGAATGGTGTTTTACATTTTGAATGGTGTTTTTACATTTTAAATGGTGTTTTACATTTTGAATGGTGTTTTTACATTTTCATTGTTTACATTTTGAAGGGTATTTTACATTTTCAAGGGTATTTTACATTTTGAATGGTGTTTTTATATTTTGAATGGTGTTTTACATTTTGAATGGTGTTTTTACATTTTCATTGTTGTTTTACATTTTGAATGGTGTTTTACATTTTGAAGGGTATTTTACATTTTGAATGGTGTTTTACATTTAGAATGGTGTTTTACATTTTGAATGGTGTTTTTACATTTTGAATGGTGTTTTACATTTTGAATGGTATTTTACATTTTGAAGGGTATTTTGAATGGTGTTTTTACATTTTGAATGGTGTTTTACATTTTGAATGGTATTTTACATTTTGAAGGGTATTTTACATTTTGAATGGTGTTTTACATTTTGAATGGTATTTTACATTTTGAAGGGTATTTTGAATGGTGTTTTTACATTTTGAATGGTGTTTTACATATGAATGGTATTTTACATTTTGAAGGGTATTTTACATTTTGAATGGTGTTTTTACATTTTGAATGGTGTTTTACAATTTGAAGGGTATTTTACATTTTGAATGGTGTTTTACATTTGGAATGGTGTTTTACATTTTGAATGGTGTTTTACATTTTGAAGGGTATTTTACATTTTGAATGGTGTTTTACATTTTGAAGGGTATTTTACATTTTGAATGGTGTTTTTAGATTTTGAATGGTGTTTTACATTTTGAATGGTGTTTTACATTTTGAATGGTATTTTACATTTTGAATGGTGTTTTTACATTTTGAATGGTGTTTTACATTTTGAAGGGTATTTTACATCATGTTTAGCACATTTTAGGCCATTATAAAGTCTTTTTTTTTGTGGTAGAGGCAGACCACCCCATTTTTCCTGGGTAGAACCAGAACTATATAATAATCCTCCCGCCATCCGTAAAAATCAACACTGTCTCACTTACAAGTTAAGCTCCCAGTGAGATTCAAACCGCAGCAGTGAGAGGCGAGAAGGTTTACAATCCAACATCGACATAAGTGACTGTCTACTGATTATTATTTTTATCTCTATTTCCAAGTTTACAATTTAACACTAATTTTACACGTGAATGTGTCTTTTGATTAAAAAAAGTATATATACCTTTAAATCAGTATTAATTAAAGAAATCCTTTTTCTGAGAATTCTCAAACAACTCACAATTTAGTAAATAGAACTTGTCAAGATGCACTTTTTTAACAGATGTTCATTGCATTATTGTATATGTATGCCATAATCGTAAATGTATGCATTGAAATGCTGGGATAAGATTTTATTAAGCGGCATTCTAATGAACATATTAAAAGGACACACGGCAATCTTGAAGCGTTTATCAAACATTGTAATATAGTGATTTATTTATCCGGTAAAACTTTAAACCTTGCATATTATTAAATACAATTTTGAGTTTCCCTAAATTCGTCTTTTCCTACCATAGGTTTAAATATATTATTAGAATTGTTGCAAAATAATCATCATCAGTTAATAATATGCAAAGCAATTAAATATATTTAAACTATTCTTATGATTGAACAAATGCATTGTGTAGAAAAACTAACGGGACGCGGAGACGTTTTCAAAATCAAGATTGCCGTGTGTCCCTTAAAGTTAATCTACAAATAAAATTCAAAAAGTTGACTTACTCAGTATTCATTTATGATTAGACTGAACATAGGATAATAATATAGAAAAAACCTGCTGTTTTCTTTTCAGTTCAAACAATCCTGTTTTAATTTGTTTAGATTTGTTTGCTTTGCAATGAATAGAGATACACACAGATATTTTTAATAACCCTCGAAACCACTCAATGCTCCATTGTACAGATCCACTTATCTCCATCAAAGACGCTTCACATGCATTCACAATAAACCAGCTGGGTAAGCTTATTTATCTATCAGCGGGGATGGTGTTGTTTTTTTGCTTTTCAGGAAATGAGGACTTACTAAAAGCATATAAATGAAGCACAGCCAGTCCTGCCATAAATTTTAACTAAACGGTATCACAATGCATCAAAGTGGAGGAATTAAGGTTTTGCACAATTAACATATTTTGCCCATACCTGTATTTGTTCACCACAATTATCATATTATTTGCTTACATTTCAGTTTAAGTACACATTATGACATACAAACAACCATGCCTTATAATCATGAAGCAATAAATATTAAATACGCTGACAAACCTTGGAAAAAATGTTGTAGCAAGCATGTTGAGCCACCGAGGGTCAAAGCCAAACAATTATTAGATCTTTCCCATGAGCAAATTAACATGTTTATTAGAATGACTTGGATTAATTTCCCAGATATACCTTGAATAAAATGGGCGCAACCAGCAAGTGTCAAAGTCAAACATATTAATATTTCCCTGATATACTTTGAATAAAATGGGCGCCGCCACCACGTTGAGCCACGAGGGTCAAAGCCAAACAATTAATGGATGAATATTAATAAATGCATGTTTTGTTTATTATGAAGTATGAACATGAACAACTTTAAGCTTTCACGCTATGCTGTATATTGTTTTTCTTTAAAGGACGTACATCAGGATTGGTATTATTTTTAGATTTGTTCAAATACATTATTTATGTATTTAATTGATAAAAATAAACTAAATGAGCCATAAAACACCAACTGAAATTATGCTATGGCCAAACAAAATAATATGCGTGGTTCAGGTAACACTGGCAAAAAAATAGGGTAGGTAGGGGTTTTTTTGGGGGGTTTTTTCCTTCTCAATAATGAATTCAATTCTGATAATGAATTTAATATGTTAAAATTAATATACCTTGATTTCGATTTTTTTGCATTATCAACAAACATTTTTTTATTTTGTTTTATTTTTTTAATTTTTTTTTTTTTTTAAATTTTTGAATAAAAAGTTTTAGGGTCGGCCCCTTAAAATAGGGTCGGTAGGGTTACCTGAACCACACATATTTTTTTATGTGGCCTAAAGGTATAAAATAAACGTCCCGAAGAAGGTATTTCCTAACTGTGGCGACACACCAGGGATAGCTATTTTAAACTTGGCGGTAAAATAAAGCGCAATGTATTGCAAAGCGATCGTCATGTGTTGATACGCCAATTTGCTCTTCATGAAAGTTATTTATAACTTTGGGATTTCTCTATGGAATTTTAAGACTTGTTGTAATTTTTAATTTTTAATTATTGCGCTATGTTATGAGAAACTGTTAATGTTCCAGCTATATCTATGGACTATTTCACGTTTTAAACTGGTCATTTCATACATTTTTATGTTTTAAACAAATTAGGTCCCAAAGTCTGATGTACTCCCTTTAAGGTGCTATATAAAAAAATTGAGGGTTCAGTGCAAGACTATTGTATCTCCTTCTTTATTCATATGTAGTTACAATAGTTTTGCACTGACCCCTCATGACATGCATATGTTTGTTTAATATGTTGTTTTGTATGAATTTTGTTAAGAGGGCCTATAGGGGGATTACTTTTGATCACTTTCTTTAAATGTTTATGTAGATACAGCATTTGTTTATGTTATTATGATTATTTGAATAAAGTATGACAACCTGAAAGAGTTTCGTACAATGTGTAATACTGACTGCCCAAAAATTATGACTTCAATTTTGCTAGGAGCATCAAAATTTGCAAGCATTACGCGTATAATTAATTGCATATATCGGTGATTCAAGTATCAACTTTCATACCCCATCCAACCCCTTCTGCAAGAAGCGAAAACGAGGTTGGCTGGGGTATTGTAATATTAAAACATTTAATAGGTAATTTTGAACAGGTTATCACATTTTTTCAGTAAGTTTTTAAACATGCTAATATGAGCCTTCCCATCGCTTAATGGAATTAAGGCAGAACCACATAATGAAAACATCAACTTATTTGGTTGTCCAAATACTTCAATATGATAAAGGTGTGATCTACAACATATATCCAGATTAATGACCTGTGTTTATCAGGCTTGTCATCACTTTCATCTTTAACGCTTGGTAAGTACAACCAGTGAGTCACTGTGTGACGCCCTGATTTTATCAATGTTGAAGATAATCTACCCAACATTTAAATGAATATACCATATTCCCCCCATTTTATATATCCCTTACTCCTGTTATAGCACTCCCACTTATCAACATCAATAAATAAACATCAATAAATCTTTAAAGAGATCTTCAGAAAAAGAAAAAATGCATTCTTTATTTCAATACTAAGTCTTGTTTAATATTCTCTGTTAGATTCCTGCAGTGTCACCAGTTTACTGCACCATCTATTTTCAAAGGCACCTTGTGCAATTATAGGGGCATCTTTCAATATTAGATATATAGAAGAGATCTTAGGTTTTATCTACAAAGTTAGCCTGATTATCAGCATTATCAGGATTGTCCTCCTCCACCTCATCGTTATCATCATCATCATCATTGTCAGTTCCATCATCATCAGCAACAGCAGCAGCATTATCATCATCATCATCAGTGTCATCATTATCAGTGTATTCATCATCAGCAGCATCAGTGCCATCATTATCATCATCATCAGCAGCAGCAGTGTTATCATCATCATCAGTGTCTTCATCATCAGCATCATCAGTGTCATCAAACACCCTCCTCCTCCTCCTCCTCCTCCTCCTCCTCCTCCTCATCCATCCATCATCCATCATCATCATCATCATCATCACCATCACCATCATCATCATCATCATCATCATCATCACCACCACCGTCATATCCACAGATCATTATATTTTACTCCCCTTCTAATTCCCAGTGTATTTACCTGACATTGTAGCAGACATACAAGCTGCCCTGGGTGAATTG
>JAWPHD010022640.1:0-24470 GCA_037043455.1 Cyrtodaria siliqua | reverse complement strand
TCAACGTTTATGGATATACCATAACAGGACAAAATAAAAAGGTATCTGTTTTTCCATATAAAATATCAGAACAACCAAAAGATATTGAACGAATTAATTTGATCTTAATATCTGAAGACACTGAAGTTGAATCAGAAAACGAAGACGATCCAAATAATGAAGAAGGAATTATAGATGACAACTATAACCCTGATGATTATTCCAAAGAACCAAAAAAATTAACAACAAAATATCACTATTGCTGGATTAAAAATCTGAATAGACTACTCTGGGACCAAAACAAACACCATGGTCAAACTTACTTCTGCGATCGTTGTCTTCACGGCTATTCTGGAAAAGAACTACTTACCAAACACAAAGAAGACTGTGATGGTATTAACAAAAATGTTTGCAGAATAGAAATGCCAAAAGAAGGTAAAAATACTGTAAAATTTAAAAATCATCAAAATCAGATGTCTGTGCCTTATGCAATATATGCTGATTTTGAGAGTATAATCAAACCGCAATCAATCAAATTTGGAAAGAAATCTGAAATCACAAGTGTACATGAAGCTTGTGGGTTTGGATACCAGGTTGTCAGATATGATGGCAAAGCTAAAAAAACTGTTATTTACAGAGGTGAAGATGCTGTTGAAAAGTTTTTAAATCATTTGGAATGTGAAAAGAGCAAGATCAATAATATATTTGCTCACCCGAAACCATTAATCATGACACAGCAAAATGAAAAAGATTAGAGAAAGCAACACACTGCTGGATATGTGAAAATATAATAGATAATGATAAGAACTGCAAAGTAAGAGACCACTGTCATTTTACAGGAGAATACAGAGGTGCAGCACACAAAAACTGTAACCTGAAACTGAAAATAAAACCAAATAAAACAATCATACCTGTTGTATTTCACAACCTCAAAGGATATGATAGTCATCTCATCATGCAAAAAATACATAAAATGACAGGTAATATTACATGCATTCCAAACAACGCTGAAAAGTATATTTCATTTAGTGCCGGACAACTTAGATTTTTAGACAGTTTCCAATTTATGGCTTCGTCTCTGGAAAAATTGGTTAAAGCAACAGACAAATCTGATTTCAAAATTACCAAAAATAAGTTTGGAGAACAAACAGATTTACTTTTACGAAAAGGTGTTTATCCATACGAATATATGGACAGTATGGAAAGATTTAAGGAAACGCAATTACCGCCTATAGAAAAGTTTTACAGTAGTCTCTCAGATGAAAGTATAAGTTCCGAAGATTACGAATATGCTCAAAAAATATGGAAAGAGTTTAACTGTAAAACTCTTGGAGACTATCATGATTTATATCTAAAAACTGATGTAACTCTGTTAGCAGATGTGTTTCAAACTTTTAGAAAAACATGTATGAATGCATACAAACTTGATGCTTTACATTACTACACAGCACCTGGATTATTTTTGGATGCTTTACTTAAACATTCAAAAATAGAATTGGAACTTTTGACAGACATTCACATGCACTTATTTATAGAAAAAGGAATGCGTGGTGGAATTAGTATGGTATCAAAACGATATGCCAAAGCAAACAATCCATATGTAGCTGATTATAACCCTAACGAGGAAAACAACTTTTTAATGTATTATGATGCCTGTAACCTCTATGGTTGGGCAATGAGTCAACCACTTCCATATTCTGGCTTTAAGTGGGGGGAATCAGGAAAGTTGCCAGAGTCAAAAGAAGGAAAAGGATATTTTGCAGAAGTGGATTTGGAATATCCTAAAGAACTCCATGAAGCTCACAATGACTATCCACTTGCACCGGAAAGAATAGCAGTGAAAAAAGAATGGTTGTCTGAATACCAGACAGATTTGTTGGAAAATAATAGCATGATAAATGTAGAACAACTAGTCCCCAATCTTATGGACAAAGGAAAATATGTGTTACATCACAAAAACCTGGAACTGTATTTATCTTTGGGCATGAAACTAAAGAAAATACACAGAGTAGTAGAATTTAATGAAAAACCATGGATGGAATCATATATTCGTTTAAACACAGAACTTAGGAAAAAAGCTAAATCACCCTTTGAAAAAGTTTTTTACAAACTTGCAAACAACTCTGTGTTTGGCAAAACAATGGAAAATCTACGCAAACGGACAGATATAAAACTAGTCAGATCTGACGACTCTGAAAATGAATAAATAAGAAAAATAATAGCCAAACCCAACTTTAACAGGCGTATAACATTTTCAGATGAATTATCAGCAGTACATGTAAACAAAACAAAATTAACATTAAACAAACCAATTTATGTTGGGATGTCAGTATTGGATTTATCAAAGTACCATATGTATGATTGGTATTATAATACTTTGAAAAAAAGGTATAAAAATAACTGTACTTTATTATACACAGATACTGACAGCTTGCTTGTAGACATCAGAACAGATGATGCATACAAAGACATGGCTGAAATGAAAGATGAGTATGACTTGAGTGATTATCCTCAAGATCACCCAATGCATGATGATACAAACAAAAAAGTATTGGGTAAAATGAAAGACGAATGTGCTGGTGTTGCTATAGCTGAGTATGTTGGATTGAGACCCAAGCTATATTCTATTTTGAGAGCGGATGAACAACTTATCAAAAAAGCAAAAGGAGTAAAAAAATATGTAATTAAAAAACATATTAACTTTAAAAACTACAAGGATGCATTGTTTAACAAGAAAAAATACACCCATGAAATGAATATGATGCGATCAATAAAACATCAAATATACGGCATAACAGTAAACAAAGTTACACTATCACCATTTTACACTAAAAGATACATCCGAGAAGATGGAATTACAACTGATGCACATGGTTTCTATAAAAACTTATGAATTTGAGTATCAGCAGGAACAATAAGTAATTCTTCTTTGACAAATCCTCTCTGTGGCGCTGGTGCTTTCAAATAATAAACTCTTATACCTTGCGTCACCATATAACTTTTAATCTTGTGAATATCTACACTCCACATTGGATCAGTTGCTCTGCGTCTTCCACCTTCTTGTTCCCCGGGTTGATATAAATATCTTACACTTGCATTTATACAGATAGGATCATCTTTTAATATTTTTGTTTCAACAGGAGGAGGCTTTTTTGTCTCCGAATTTATGGCTTTAACAACTTCTGGTAATCTCTTTACCCATTCTCTATTACGTTTTTGCGAATCTATTTCCTTAGCATACTGATAACCAAACAATCTTTCAGCTAATGTTCTGTTAAATCTTTCCACTAAAGCTTGGTCTCTATGTATTTCTGTTCTGCCCCGTCTGATATTTACTTTATGTTTTGCCATCATCTGTGATACTGCACCCATAAATTCTCTGCCTGGATCCACTTGTAATAATTTTGGATATTTTAGATGCCGACTATATATATTTTCAAATGCTTTGGCAACTTCTTTACTATCCTTGGAAGTCAGTGGCTCCGCTTCTTTATATCTACTTGCAATATCAACAACAGTCAACGCATATTTATATGTCTTGCGTCCACGACCAATCCCAAAAGTATCATGCGGCAGAAATAACAAATCAGCTTGATGCACTCCATTCTTAGTAGAAACATCAAACCTGGGTCTAACTATTTTCTTCGGCGCAGGTAAATAAATCTGCCACACAGCTTGTTTCTTTAAAAATTCTAATGCCTTTTTTTCACTGACACCAGCCTCTTTTGCTAATTTTTTAACTGCTGTGTAACCTCTCCAAAATCCTTTTGGGCTGTAATAAATCTTTTCCATTTTTTCTACTAAAGATTAAACTTTATATAACTATAAAGAAAAAATGGAAATCACAACTGCACAATTTGATGAACTGCTCGAAGAGCAATATCAAAATAGCACAAAGAAATGGACAGACTTGGAAATAGATAAAATATACAAAATTACAGATACGAAAATAGTAGATACCGAATATGGTCCATCCATGGTATTGACATTATTAGACAATGGTGAAGTATGGGCGCCTGATCATCTTAAAAATAAATTAGAGAAGAGTGCTAAACCACCGTATTATATTCGACCACTTGGATTGAAACCATGTAAAAACAACAAAAAAAATAGGTATCATGCATATGACTTAGTTTTTTCAAAGTAAACTTAGTCATTTCAAATCCAAAAAAGTCTAAAGTAATTATAGTTTTAAACTATTTTTTTTTATGAACTCAATTTGTACGCCACAAATCCAGTTGCAGCCATGCCCACCACAATAAAAGTAATTTCTCTATTCTGTTGATCCGGAGATGGTGTATAAAAATCACTCAACTTGGGCTCCGGTTTCAAAAGCAAATGTTTGCCAGTTGTATAATAATACTGCTTCATAGCTTTGTCTACATCATCAAAAGTCTGCTCTGCATGATGCTCTTTTTGCAGTTGCTTATTAATAAAATCTAATCTTTCTGTTCTTTTTTTATTCCACTCTACTTGTGCTGCGTTTAATTGTTCTACGGCTTTGTCGTGTCTTTGTCTTTCCTCATCTGAATGACTTCCCATTTTTGAAAAGAAATAATTTGAACCACTAAACGCTAATGCATTTGTTAATGCGCCACCTATCATCATTGCTACTGCACTTGCCATTTTTTTTTATATATATATTTTTTAAAATTATTTCATAATATCCGCAGGAATAATACCTTGCTTAATCAACATATCCTTTGTAGCCATTGCTAACATTATATCCACAGACAGCATCCCAACATCTACCATATTAAAATCCACTTTAGGGGCTGGTCTTTTTAGTATTTTTCTGCCAATCTCAGAATATCCAACAGTTAGAAGTGTTTCCACTCCTGCATGATACATCATATTTACAATTTGTTTTCCGTCAATACTTGCTGCCATTTTTTTTTATATGATTATTTTTTTAAAATAAATTATTAAAAATCAAACGGGTCTTTTGGTGCAACATGAACAGGTTGCACAGCTACAGGTTGCGTAGCAGATTTCTTGTTATAAATATACAAACCCAACCCAGCAATGCCTAATAAAACCAGACACGGTGGAATATAATTTTTGTATACGTTTATTTTACTTTTTCTGGTTCTTCTTCACCTATTGTTATTTTTGTTATTTCATTTGCAGCATTTTGATTTGTAACATCTTGATTTGCATCCTGAAGCAAACGCTTTGCCTTTTTTGCCGCTGCTCCTTTTTTCCAGCTTCTACTCGTTTTGGATTTTTTACTTTTTGTTGTTCAACAGGTTGTGTAACAACAGGTATAACTTCACTCTCTTGGTTCTCCATTTATATTATCTGTATTTTTATTTTTATTAAAATCAATATGTCTTACAGTTGTCAGTATTGCTGTAAATGGTGCTAAGCACATTCCATACCTGTAATACAACTCACAACAAGCACTTGTCAAAGCATGATTAATAAATGGGTCTTCCTCCAAATCTTCTATCAGCTTTGGTGGATTGGTTACATTAAAATATTTTGATACTCCCATCACATACAAGTTAATAAAAGAATTGCCTAAAGTCTTAGTCATGCTTGCCCCAAGTCTTGCTTCATATCTGCAGTAACATTTGTTAATTTCATCCGGTGGCATGCCATCTATGTTTGTGAGTTGTATGTCTTTACCCAAATATTGACGACTACCACCGCCAGCCACTATGGCTGATAATCTTTCTTTTTTTGTTTCTTGTTGCTTTGATTCATCTGGTTCCGTCTGTTCCGATATATTTTGTAATAGTTCTTCCGCATTCATTTTTATATTATTTAGAAAAAATAGCAATATTAATAACAATGCTATTAACAATACTAACAATTACTAGTTGCATGAATATCGCAGCTAGTTGTTTTGTATTTTATATTTATTTCAAGATAAAAAATAAGATTAATAATTAATCTTATTTTTTATCTTGAAATAAATATAAAATACAAAACAACTAGCTGCGATATTCATGCATAATTAATCTTATTTTTTATCTTGAAATAAATATAAAATACAAAACAACTAGCTGCGATATTCATGCAACTAGTAATTGTTAGTATTGTTAATAGCATTGTTATTAATATTGCTATTTTTTCTATTAACATTATTAATTTGCTGCAAGCATTGCTATTAACATTGCTACTTTGCTATGAGCAATGCTATTAGCAATACTATATTTTCTGATATTTTCATTATATTTTCATGTCAGTATTGCTATTAACATTGCTACTTTGCTGTTAGTATTACTATTAGCAACAAAGCAATGCTGTTAGAAAAAAAGAATTGCTGGTAGAAATTATTCAACCCAATAACCAGTTGGTTGGTCAGTCCTCAAAATTAACTTCAAATATTTAGTCTTAGCTAAAGCTTTTCTTATTCTGGTTCTCTCCTCCAACGTCGAAATAACATCATTCTCTCTCAAACAATTTTCATAACTATCTCTGTCCTTGGTGTAAAATATACACAACCATTTTGCTTGCTCTCTCAAATCTTTCAATACAGAATTATATCTCTGTGAAATGACCCACACTGATTGTTTGGCATGGCGGCCAGAGAATGCCAACTCTGATAACATATCTTTTTTCTTTGTTAATTCTTTTGTGGCTGAGCAATCGTCAATAATGTATAATGTGGGCTGGCCAGCATATTGTTTGAAAAAGAAACGCAACAGTTCTTGTAACATTTCTTTACCATTGCTCACGGGATTGACAATTATTATTTTTTTATCTTTTGGGTTTTTCACATCTCCTATCCAGGATCTATTTTTATAAGCCTCGTTCCACTCTATGGTTGGACACAATATAATTATATGTTTAAAAACTCCAACATACTCTTGTTCAAGTATGTCAAGAACAAACTCTGTTTTACCACAGCCTGTCTGACCACAAATAATGGCACTGTGTGAATATTTAGGATATTTTTGTTGCAAACTAGTATCGTGCTTCTTTGAATCTTCCATCTTCGAAATTGATTTGCGCATCTTGTATTATATATATATAAATATTTAAAGTTTGATCTGCATCTGCTTTTTTAGCTCTACTGATCAGAGATCAGCAGAGCTTATGCCGTGGTGCGGTGTCCGTCGTCCGTCCGTCTGTCCGTCCGTCCGTCCGTCTGTCCGTCTGTCCGTCCGTTAACTTTTTTTTTGTAGCGACTACTCCTCTGAAACTACTGAATGGATTTTCATGAAACTTTACAGAAATGTTGCCCATGAAGTCTAGTTGATCCTAGCAAAAATTCATGTAGATGTGAAATCCAAGATGGCCGCCAAATCTAAAAATAGGTTTTTAAAAAACAAGTTTGTAGCGACTACTTCTTGAAAACTCTAAGGGATATTGCTATGGGACTTTTTCTAAAATGATCAGCATGACATGATGTTGGTCCTTGTCGAAAATCGTTTTGATTCGACGTTAAACATGGCTGCCAGCGGCCATCTTTGTTTACATAGAGTTATATAATGAAAACTTGTAGCGACTACTCCTTTGAAACTACTTGACGGATTTTCATGAAACTTCACAGGAATGTTGCTCTTGATGTCTAATTGATCCAAGCAAAATTTCAGGTCGGCCGGAAATTCAAGATGGCCGCCACGGCTAAAAATAGATTTTTAAAAAATAAGTTTGTAGCGACTACTTCTTGAAAACTATAAGAGATATTGATATGGGACTTTTTCTAAAATGATCAGCATGACATGATGGTTATCCGAGTCGAACATTATTTTGATTCGACGTTAAACATGGCTGCCAGTGGCCATCTTTGTTTACATAGAGTTATATATCGAAAACTTGTAGCGACTACTCGTCTGATACTACTTGACGGATTTTCATGAAACTTCACAGGAATATTGCTCTTGATGTCTAATTGATCCTAGGAAAATTTCAGATCGGCCAGAAATTCAAGATGGCCACCACAGCTAAAAATAGATTTTAAAAAAATAAGTTTGTAGCGACTACTTCTTGAAAACTATAAGTGATATTGATATGGGACTTTTTCTAAAATTATCAGCATGACATGATGGTTATCCGAGTCGAACATTATTTTGATTCAATGTTAAACATGGCTGTCAGCGGCCATCTTTGTTTACATAGAGTTATATAATGAAAACTTGTAGCGACTACACCTCTGAAACTACTTGACGGATTTTCATGAAACTTCACAGGAATGTTGCTCTTGATGTCTAATTGATCCTAGCAAAATTTCAGGTCGGCCGGAAATTCAAGATGGCCGCCACTGCTAAAAATAGATTTTCAAAAAACAAGTTTGTAGCGACTTCTTCCTGAAAACAAAATCAATCAGTAGAGCTTCAAGGTCATTGACCTCTTGTTATTTATTAGTATCGTTATACCTTCACTGCCGTTTTCTATTCTTCTTCCACTGCCGTGTAATAAATTGTCCTCACATGTTCTAAGGTCAAGCCACAAAGCATATGATTTTGTCAAATAAGTCTCAAGAGAAACACTGGTAAAGTTTTAGTCCCTCGCTGCTATTTCTGTCTCTTTGTTTCTTTTTAATGTTAAAGCAAAATATTTGTTGATTTCATCCCAATGTTGATATGCCCTCATGCCCTGATTATACAACTGATTTGGTAATCCCTCTATTGTCATTTCAACCTTTTCAATCATTGGGTTGTAATAGGTTTTTGCGCTTGTTCTTTCTGGGTCTTCAAACAGCATTAAAATACCTTTCATGCTCCGTGCTGGTACATTAATGTTGATGTTCCAAAGAGTATCAGATTTGTTTGCTATTATTTTTCTATGTCGCAAGATACGATCATACATAAATGACATCTTACCATTGATTTGCTGTCTTATTTGTCTGGATAATTCAACATCACTAACCGTATCAAATTCCAAGCAGATATTTTTTATTACATAATATGCATCAGCATCACTGCTTTTGATAACTTTGTTATAATCGTTAAACGTTAATTCATATTCTAACCTATCACCAAGCCCCGCTTGATAAAATGGCATATGACTTTCTAACATTTCAAAGTCCAGTGGAATACAAAATCTATTTCCATAAGCTGCTGCTATAGCTTCATCTCCGGTGTCTGAGGAAGCATCTCCCGCGCTAACTCTATGTTTTAGCATGTTTGGTTTACCAATACCTTGGTAAGCTATGTTTTGTCGTTCAGTAGGGCTTTTCCATAAATCTACATAACAATGATATATATCACTGTCATCTATTGACATGACTTCATTGCCACTTATTCTTATTGTCATTTTTTTCACAATTGTTCTACCCAGATTTTGAAATAGAGTAGCGTTGGCGTCTGTTCTGCTTTTAAGTTCTATTTCAAAGGCAAGACGAGCAGTACGAGGAACTATCACATCATTAGTACTTAGATTGGGAAATCTTACAAGCAGTTGCTGGTTTTGGTCTATTGTTGATGGATTATTAGTTATTACTATACTTGTGCGGATGCCTTTGGCACCATGAGGCTCTCTTAGTTTTCTATGAGGGCTGAGTTTGTTTCCGTAAGCCGACATTGTTTTTATTTTTTAAATATATTTTTTAAAATTAAATAAATTAAACAATGACTGAGGGTGGATTTGAAAATCCTGCGTTTGATATGACTGAAGAAGACTTGGATAAAACACTTGAAGACGAATTTATACAACCTAACCCAGAATTCCAGAGACAAATTGTAAATGAAAATAAGCTTATTGATCAGCTTGAAGGAGAAGATAAAACAGAAGAACAGCTTACACAAAAAAAGTGGTTAGTAGATCAATTTTTTACTGAAGTTAATGCTGAGATCAGCGGAATTGATTATAAAAATGATTTTAGAGTGGCTGAGGACGAAATCGGTAGAACAATGTTATATACAGTTGGGATGGATGATGTTCCACTTACCTATTATAAGGGAAATAATCCAAACGAACCAATCAAGTTTTATAAGCTGGACACTTTAGTTAAAAAACATGGTGTTGACTTCGTAAAAAATAATTTAAACATTTATGATTATTTAGTTCCACGTGAAAGAAAGGCTCAGGGTAGGGCAGAATTAGCATCCTTGGCAAAAACAAGAGATACCATCACAAAAGAAGGAGAAAATATACCAATGCAAACTTTTTCAACAACTGAAGATGTACAAAATACAGTAGATGCTGTAAATACAATTGAGAGTGATTTGAGTAATACAATAGATGAAACTCATCCTAAAACTGCTGTTCAACCAGAAAGTCTAACACTGCGAGAGATACGAGGTTTAGATAAGGTATTGCAAAGCTTTCGTGGAGAACTTACTAATAATCTCTCAAAGCTCACTGAGCTTGATAAAGATATAACAAAAGAAAAACAAAAATTAGAACAGGTTAGCACCCCCGGGCAGGAGGATGAGTTTCAACAAGAGCGCATACGTGACAGAATAAAAAAATTAGAAGATGAAAGAAGTGTACGACTTGAAGCGGCAAGTAAAAACAAAGAAGCATTACGCAGTCAAATAAACAGGATAAAAGAAACTATAAATAAGGTGTTAAAAGAAGACACAACATTGGGTGAGAGGATCAAAACCTTGTTTAGGGAGCAAGGTATTACTATTGTTAGTATTTTGACTGCCTTTGGTATGATTATTGGGGTATTAGTTGATGCCATTATTCCTACAACAGGAGGAGGGACTGCACCTGTTCCAACTCCAAAGCCTAATCCATCAAGTGTAAAAGATTGGATAAAAAAACAACTATTTAATCTTGGTAAACTTCTTGCCAACCTAGCTGGTAAAGCTGCTGCAGCACTTCCAGGAGTTATTGGTGCAATAGTATCATGGCTTTTATCTGCAACAAGTAATGTTATTAATTGGCTTGGTAACAATCTATGGGCTTTGCTTGTGTTTGTTTCCGGGTTGTTGTATGTGGCAGCCAAAGAGTGGTTCAGTAAATCTCGTAAATAAGTAATGCAGCAAGACCTATTACTATAGTACCAACAATTATAGTTGTTTTGTTATCTTCGTGTTCAATCGCTATTTTTTGTATTTCTGGTGGGTTATGTTCCACAGTTTTATGTATTGATGATTTATCAAAGTCAGAATGTTCCGGTAAAAATTTCTTTGTTGTGGTGCCTTGAAAAGGTTGAATATTTTTTGGTGGCACTGGTTTTACATTTACATCATTATTTAATCCTAATGCTTGTGCATCGGTTGCTATTACAATTTCATTATTGTAGTCTTGTATTATTCCGATTCTTAATTCCATGTCGCTCGGAGACATGTACAATCCACTTCCATAGACAAAATTTACTTTACTTCTTGCATATTTTAGAGTGTTTTCATATCTTGAAATTTGACTGGGCAAGTCGATGGGGCTATTTATTGCGTCCTCTACATTTGCTAAAAATTGTTTCTGTGCGTCAAATGCTGTTCCAGTTCCAAGTATATCTGTTCTTGTTTGTGATTGTGAACCAAGAATTGCCCAGCAGTATGTTCTTATGCTGTCATTGATTCTTTCTACTCCTGCTCTTGTAAATCCAGATGAACTATCTAGTATAAAAGTAGACCAGCTGTTGTCTGCCTCAGATCCTTGTGCAATGTAATCAATGTGATATGTTTTATCACTCTCATAGACTGTAAAACTCATCGTTTTGTTGTCGTATACAGTATTTACCAAAGGATGATAACCAATATTTGTCCAGTAATTATAAATTGTTCCTAGACCATTATTATAGCTTTGTTTCTGTCTCCAGTCTGAATATAAATCAACGTTAAACTCCTTGCATATTCTCTCGTATGCGTTTCGGTTATATGTGTTACTAAATGCATTCCAATTTGAGTCTTGTGGCATTGCTACACTCATTTCAAATAATATTCTTCTGACTTGGTAATAGACATGAAATCGAAATAACGAACCAACCAGAGTATCAGCTTTTAGATGATTGTTAAAATCAATACCACATCCAGTTGTCGCACACCAAATAGCAAAGTTTAACTGATTCTGCCAAAATAACATCCAATCTGTTCCCCAGCGTTGTACTATAGCATCTGATTTCACGTACGGGAGTTTGTATTTTTCAAAGACATTGGGGAATGATGCTTTAAAGCATTTACCGTCTGATGTTATAACTATGTTTTGATTTATTATATCTATCACTTTCTTGCTAAAAGTATTTAAATATTGAGCATCCGGGTTATATTTGAATTCTTTAGAAATCATTTTTATTTGTGTTTTTATATTTATATATTAAAAAAAATGTTTCATACAATTTCAAACATAGACAACTCTAATAATTTACAACAGTATATCGATAATAGAGATGGAACTAAGCGCGTTGGATTAAAAAGTTTTACATACACTATCGGTTGGTATAATATTATTCATGAAACCGTAAAGACACGAAACCCAGATAAAACGCAACATTTAGCAGGTGGACTCTATAACTTTCAAGACTTGACAGAAAGTTTTAAATTGCTAAATGAAAATATTATCCTGGACATTATTGTCCAAGTTGGTGTAGCCATTGTACATGTACATCCGCCAATAGAGGCACGAATGACAAGCGGTCTTTCACATATGCTGGGATTCAAGGATAGAAAATGGTTGACAGGTACTAATATGGCGGATTACCCAATTAATTTAGCTCCTTATAAACAGCTATATGTTCATCTGGAACAAGTTAATACGAGTAGTAATTATTTCAATGGTGCACCAAGCACTATTATAGGGGTTGTGCCTGTAGTAAATAAGCAGTATGGAGATATTGTATATACAAGTTTTTATCCTGAATATCACTGTCTTATGAATGGTGCAATTTCTGAATTAAAAATAGAAGTCAGAGATGAGTATGGCAACAAGATAGATAATCGCGGTTTGCGTATGAGTTGTGTTTTAGAAATTATTTAAAAAATATATTTTTATAAAAAAAAAACAATGAGTATATATGGACCAACAAGACCTAAAAAAACAGAAAACTTAGAGGCTTTGATAAATGATGTTCAAAATTTATATAGGCGAATTGTGCCTTTTGTTAACCAGTTTAATCATTTGAGAAATAGAGATGATAATCTTAAATATGGAATTATAACAATATTTGCGGAGGCTAAGGGCCCACTTGTGTTAAATAGAATACTCTCATTTGGTAATGGTGGGGCAGAATCAAATGTGGGGCATGTAATGACACGCCGTGGACGGATTATGGGAATAGGTTTAGCATGTGAACGATTAGTTGGTGACGTAACTGTAATAGTTTCTGTCAATGGTCTTGAACAACCAAATTATGGTATAACACTTCACATCATTCCACGCAATCATGATAACTTTGATAAACCTTTAGAAATTGGCGCTGGTTCTGTTGTTAACTTTGTATGCAAGGTTGCTAACGCTACAGCTGTAAATACAGTGGCATCATTATTAATTGAATTAATTTAATTTTTTATTTATTAATAAAAAATGAAGCAACCAACAGCACCAAGTATATATCCTGAGTTGTCAGTGGAAGACGGACAAAATTATAGATTACAAAAGATTTCAGAAATTGAAAAAAAGTTAATAACAGAACGAGATATACGTCAGTCACTTTATAAAAAATATAAACGTGGTATTAATATTACAGATGGAATTGACACTACCTTGATATCAGCAGGTGTTATTATGGCTGGGATTGGATTTGTTATTCCAGTTTTGTTACCTTTGGAAATAGCAGCAATAGTATGTGGAGCTACAGGTGTTTGTGTTAATTTTATCAGACGCAAGCTTAATGTAAAAGTTCAAAAACATCATGAAATAAAAACTTTGGCAGAGGCTAAGTTAAATAGCATAAAGCAGTTAATATCAAAAGCGTTGAGTGATGCACAAATATCTGATCAAGAGTTTAAGATGATTTTAGATGAGTTAGATAAATATTATAGTTTAAAAGAAGACACCAAACAAAAAAAGGCTAAAATAAGTGAAGCTCAAAAAAAAGAACTAGTGGAACAGGGAAGAAAAGAAGCAATGGCAACATTACAAAAAAGTCTAAAAAGTGTGTAATTTACTGTTTTAGTAGTGTGTTTGAGTATGATCCATCACCTTTGTATTCAAGGTCAGAAAATTGTTAATTTAAATTTATTTTTGATAACAAATCAACAAATTTGTTTTGTATTAAATAAACATTTTATAATTATATTACAAAAAAAAAGCAATATTTTTGTAATTTTGATAACTAAAAAAAATAATTTAAACTTGCAATCTTCACTACCCCTATTTTAAAAAAGTTTTAATAAATCAAGTAAAATCACCATAAAATGGTGAATGAGGTGTAAATTTCAACTTTTATTAAAAAATCTCAAAATATAACTCTAACCCAGCTTATTTCAAGGGTGGATTTTTTGGGTGGATTTTGGGGTTGTTTGGGTCATATTCGTTTTGGTCCAGAAACCCCAATTTACATATATATTAGAGTTATATAATGAAAACTTGTAGCAACTACTCCTCTGAAACTACTTGACGGATTTTCATGAAACTTCACAGGAATGTTGCTCTTCATGTCTAATTGATCCTAGCAAAATTTCAGGTCGGCCGGAAATTCAAGATGGCCGCCACGGCTAAAAATAATTTTCAAAATACAAGTTTGTAGCGACTACTTATTGAAAACTATAAGTGATATTGATATGGGACTTTTTCTAAAATGATCAGCATGACATGATGTTGGTCCTTGTCAAAAATCGTTTTGATTCAACGTTAAACATGGCTGCCAGAGGCCATCTTTGTTTACATACAGTTATATAGTAAAAACTTGTAGCAACTACTCCTTTGAAACTACTTGACAGATTTTCATGAAACTTTACAGGAATATTGCTCTTAATGTCTAATTGATCCTAGCAAAATTTCAGATCGGCCAGAAATTCAAGATGGCCTCACAGCTAAAAATAGATTTTTTAAAAAGAAGTTTGTAGCGACTACGTCTTGAAAACTATAAGTGATATTGATATGGGACTTTTCGTAAAATGATCAGCATGACATGATGGTTATAAGAGCCAAACATTATTTTGATTCGACGTTAAACATGGCTGCCAGTGGCCATCTTTGTTTACATAGAGTTATATAATGAAAATTTGTAGCGACTACTCCTCTGAAACTACTTGACGGATTTTCATGAAACTTCACAGGATTGATCCCAGCAAAATTTCAGGTCGCCCGGAAATTCAAGATGGCCGCTACGGCTAAAAACAATTTTTGAAAAAACAAGTCTGTAGCGACTACTTCCTGAAATCAAAATCAATCAGTAGAGCTTCAAGGTCTTGTTATTTCTGTGTTGTTTTGGTCAATTCTTACACATAGGCTTCTTACACATATATGTTGCTCCGTCTCCCCCCAATCCCCTGCTTCCCCCCCCCCCCCCCCCCCCTCACACACACACTCGAAACATTTTATTTTTTTTACCTATTTCTGGGTTGTTTTGGTCAATTCTTACACATAGCTATGTTCCCCTCCCCCACCCCACCCCCACGCTCGAAATGGACTATTTTAATTTAATGTTTATTGTTTTTTACATATATCTGTGTTGTTTTGGTCAATTCTTACACATAGCTTCTTACACATATATGTTTGCCCCTCCACCCCACTCCCTGCCTCTCCACCCCCACCACCCCCTCCACTACCCCCCACACCCCCCCACACCCACACCCTCTTTTCCTCCGCTCGAAATTTGATTTTTTTATAATTTTTTTTACATATTTATGTGTTGTCTTTGTCAATTCTTACACATAGCTATCCCCACCCCCCTCCCCCCACCCCCTTCTCGAAATAATTTTATTTTTATTTTGTTCTACCATATTTCTGTGTTGTTTTGGTCAATTTTTACATAGCTTCTTACGCATATATGTTGCCCTCCCCACCCCCCACCTCTCCCCAATCCCCACTCAAAACTCGATTTTTAAATTATTTTTTTTTACATAGCTTCTTACACATCTATATTGCCGTCACCACCCCCACTCCCCCCACCACCACCTCTCCCCCACCACCACTCAAAACTTGTTTTTTTTTTATAATAAATTTTATTTTATTTTACATATTTCTCTGTAGTTTTGGTCAATTCTTACACATAGCTATGTTGCGCCCCCAACCCCACCCCACATTGTTTTAGCCTTGTTTTCTGATGGTATATACTAGCTATATAATTTATTATTCTCTGAAAAATCGAATAGTCGAGCTGCGCTGTTCTCCGACAGCTCTTGTTGAAATTGTATAATCAGTGTCAGCATGCATGCAATACAGTAACTGTTTATATGCTTCTTCCTCATTATCCCTTCCATATTTCAGACATTTCATGTCTGGCAATTTTTTCCCACCACAATATCCGATTTAGAAGGTTGTATTTTCCTCTGAGAATTCTTTTGAATGACATCTTTTACTATGGAAGCAGTCACTCGACAGCTCCTAGAGCTATACCACATTTCTGAATTTGCCTTGTCTCGCGTGTGAGGTACCTCAAAGGGACCACAGTATCCATCAAGACGCAATAAATCAATGGAAGCACTTGTTCTTTCTTTTAGTAGCTCCATGTCCACATCATAATCTGGATAATCAATCTCCAGAACCTGACTTAACATGCATGTACCTTTAGAGCTTGATGGTAATTTTGCAACAAAGTTATTGACAAAACTGGACTCCTCGACCTGCAAATCACATGGGTCATATTTCTAAGATCTGTATGAAGTCTAATTACATGGTTGGGACTGCCGCTTAGATTTCTTTCCAACATTCCATGCACACAGTTTGCTAGTTGATGCAATGGGCTCATAACCAAACTGAAGTGTGTAGTATTCTAATGTTAACAGTAATGCTGCAACATGATTGCATCTTCCCATGGCAGAAGCTTTACTTTCACAAGATGCATCTTTCACTTTCCCAGAGGGTGCTTCTAAGGTAAGTGACACATGGTATGCCGTTTGCAGTCTGTAGGTAGCCATTACAGTAAACTTTACAAAATAGTAACCATTTTTACTGCTGTCCATCAAACCCTTAACATGACCACTTGCAAAGTACTGTCGCCCTTTCAACATTGGTTTGGATGTGTTGAAATAAATTTTTCGTCCTTTTCACTATCTGAGGAACCGTCCAAGTTGTAGATTTTTGCCGCAGTAATTATGTGTTCATAAATTCTGCCATAGCAGAACCCTTTAGGTATTCCTACAGATAGGAAGGTTTTCCAACCACTGGCGGGAAGAACAGGGACACTCCCTGTTGCTGTGCTACTTCTAGCTGAAGATAAAATCTCATGTACCTTGTGTTCATACCGTTTCCACGCATTGATCAAACTATGTCTGTGTTGCCGGACTCGATGCTCTCTAAACACCTGAAAGAAAAAAAGTAACAAAAGAAGTAGCCCCAAGCAACCTAGAGTGTTGTTTTTTTTCGTTGAGAAATGTACAGTCAGACTTTATTTATTGTGCATATGGAGCATATCCAAACAATACAATAATGTAACACCAGATGCGGTTCAACACTTCTGTGCACCTATCAATGTTTCCAACCCCCGCCCACCCCACCGGTGGTATCTCCAGGGTATGCGTGCCCCAACCCGCACCCATTGTGAATCGAAGAAAACCATTTGATATGTACAAATATTGGTGGGTGGGCGTAGGCTTTTTTTTTGGCGGGGGTTTCAGTCATACTCCTCTGGACATTAAGACATCAATGATGACACTGGGATAGGGAATAAAAACAGAAGCATTAACCAACAATTGGACATTTGTCTCATTCCTCGCGGGTATGCCTGCCATAAATGGCGAAAATGGCCAGGCGAGCTTATGGGATCGCTTTTCGTCCGTCATCCGTCTGTTAGCAATTTTATAAAATCGACATCTCCTCTGAAACCGCTTGAAGGATTTTAATGAAACTTCATCACAGTGTTACTTGTGACTTATTCCAGTATTGTGAAGTTCCATAAACATGTTCCTTGGGTTGGCCTCTTTCATGTTTGTGTTTTTCGTTATTGTCGAATAATCAAAATGGCCACAACGGCGACTCAAAGATTACATAGTTATACAGGAAAAGGCTAAAAATGACATCTTTGAAACGGCTTGAAAGATTTTGTTGAAACTTCATTACAATGATCTTTAGGATAGTGCCCCTCAGATGTGTGTTTTTCACTGCCGCCAGTCATCCAGGATAGCCACCATGGCTAAAATTAGGTCAAATTTAAGGAAATTTCAAACGACATCTCCTCCGAAACCATTTATTCCATTATTGTGAAATATCATAAACATGTTCCTTGGGTTGGCCTCTATCAAGTTTGTTTTTCTTTATCGTCGAATAATCAAAGTGGCCGCCACAGCGACCCAAAGTTTAAATAGAGTTATATAGGAAAACATTAAAAATGACGTCTTCTCTGAAACCGCTTGAAGGATTTTAATGAAACTTAAATCACAATGATCTTTGGGATAATCCCTCTCAGATTTATGTTTTTTTTGCGGCTGCCAGTCATCCAAGATGGCCACCATGGCTTCAACTAGGTCAAATTTAAGGAATTTTCAAACGACATCTCCGAATACAGGTATTCCATTATTGTGAAATACCATAAACATGTTCCTTGGGTTGGCCTCTATCAAGTTTGGGTTTTTCGTTATCGTCGAATAATAAAAATGGCCGCCACGGCGACTAAAAGTTTACATAGAGTTATATAGGAAAAGGTTAAAAATGACATCTTCTCTGAAACCGCTTGAAGGATTTTGATGAAACTTAATCACAATGATATTTGCGATAGTCCCTCTCAGATTTATGTTTTTTGCGGCCGCCAGTCATCCAAGATGGCCACCATGGCTAAAACTAGGTCAAATTTAAGGAAATTTCAAACGACATCTCCTCCGAAACTACTTATTCCATTCTTGTGAAATATCATATACATGTTCCTTGGGTTGGCCTCTCAAAGTCTACATAGAGTTATATAGGAAAAGGCTAAAAATGACATTAAAACCGGTTGAAGGATTTTGATGAAACTTCATTACAATGATCTTTAGGATAGTCCTTCTCCGATTTGTGTTTTCAAACGACATCTCGGAAACCACTTATTCCATTCTTGTAAAATATGATAAACATGTTCCTTGGGTTAACCTCTATCAAGTTTGTGTTTTTCATTATCGTCGAATAATCAAAGTGGCCATCACAGCGACCCAAAGTTTACATAGAGTTATATAGGAAAACATTAAAAATTACGTCTTCTCTGAAACCGCTTGAAGGATTTTCATGAAACTTAAATCACAATGATCTTTGGGATAATCCCTCTCAGATTTATGTTTTTTTACGGCTGCCAGTCATCCAAGATGGCCACCATGGTCAAATTTAAGGAATTTTCAAACGCCATCTCCGAAACCACTTATTTCATTCCACTGAAATATCATATACATGTTCCTTGGGTTAGCCTCTTTCAAATTTCTATCAAAATTCTATCAGAGTTATATAGGAAAAAGTTAAAAATGACATCTTCTTTCAAACCGCTTGAAGGATTTTGATGAAACTTAATCACAATGATATTTGGTATAGTCCCTCTCAGATTTGTGTTTTTCGCGGCCGCCAGTCATCCAAGATGGCCGCCATGGCTAAAACTATGTCAAATTTAAGGAATTTTAAAACGACATCTGCTCCGAAACCACTTATTCTATTCTACTGATATATCATTTACATGTTTCTTGGGTTGGCCTCTATCAAGTTTGGGTTTTTCGTTATCGTCGAATAATCAAAATGGCTGCCACCGCGACTCAAAAGTCTACATAGAGTTATATAGGAAAAGGCTAAAAATGACATTTTTGAAACCGCTTGAAGGATTTTGATGAAACTTCATTACAATGATCTTTAGGATAGTCCCTCTCCGAATTGAGTTTTCAAACGACATCTCCGAAATATCCTTGTGAATTATGATAAACATGTTCCTTGGGTTAACCTCTATCAAGTTTGTGTTTTTCGTTATCGTCGAATAATCAAAGTGGCCACCACAGCGACCCAAAGTTTACATAGAGTTATATAGGAAAAAAATTACGTCTTCTCTGAAACCGCTTGAAGGATTTTAATGAAACTTAAATCACAATGATCTTTGGGATAGTCCCTCTCAGATTTGTTTTTTTTTGCGGCTGCCAGGAATTTTCAAACGACATCTCCTCAGAAACCACTTATTCCATTATTGTGAAATATGATAAACATGTTCCTTGGGTAGGTCTCTATAATAATAATAATAATAATAAATTCTTTATTTCATAAAGATACAACTCATTAAGATTATACAAACAATTGCACAACACTTATCTTCCATGAGGTCTTCTAATAGCAACAGCAACTTATAAATAATAGCAAGTGAATACATGCACGTAACATTAATACTATGTTTCAAGCTGGCATTCAAAAAAAAGTATTCACTATTAACACAACTTAATTTGAGCAGAACACCTGTTATCTTGAAATAGAAATAGTTTATAATTGTATTTGAAAGCATAAATAGAAACAGAAGTCCGGATATTTTCTGGGATTGAATTCCAAGTCCGCATGGCAACATAGGTAAAAGATTGTTTTAAATATTCGATTTTAGGTCTAGGATGCTTCATGTCATGTTTAATGCATGATCTTAAATTAAACCTGTTATTTTCAGAAAATGTTATTAATTTACTTATGTATATTGGTGTAAGATTATGAATTGCTTTATAAACTAAAACACCTACTTGAAATTTACATCTTGTTTCAAATGACATCCAATTTAACTCATTGAAAAGATTTGCAGAAGGTGTATGTAAAGGTTTTATCAAAATCCAGCGTGCAATGCTTTTTTGTAAAGTAACAACCTTTGTAAAGTTTAATTTAGTACAATTACTCCAGAGGATAGATCCATAATCAAATATTGGAACTAAATATGCATTATAGAATAGCTTTTTCATATCAAGTGTCAAATATTTAGATATTCGTCTTAAAAGAGTGAATTTACTCGATATATGATTACAGACTTTGCTTATCTGAACATCCCACTTTAGATGTTGATCTATTGTAATTCTGAGAAGTTTTTGAGAAGACACTGAAAGCTTGAGTTTTCGAGAACGATTTATTTTATATTTTGAACCTAATAGCATACATGTTGTTTTTGTAGGATTTATAACCATGTTATTTATAGAGCACCATTTATTTATGTTATTTAAGTCTGTTTGTAATTTATTCTCAATGGATGACACATCCATCCCTGTTGTATGTAGCGTGGAGTCATCAGCATACATGTCAACTGAAGCTTCTTTGGAAGTTAAAGGTAGATCATTTACATAAATCAAGACCAAAAGTGGTCCTAGTATGGATCCCTGAGGAACACCTGATTTGATGATTCTCTCCTCAGATTGAGATTGATACTGTCCAACTCTGACTACTTGTGTCATGTTAGACAGATATGACTGAAACCAACGTATTGTTAAAGTCGAAAAATGATACAAATGCAGTTTGTATAATAGTATCTCATGATCAACCATATCAAAAGCCTTTCTCATGTCAAGGAAAACACTGCCAATAAAGTTTCCAGAATCAATTTGTTTCAACCAGCTATCAACAAGGTTAATAAGTGCTGTTTGGCAAGAATGATTTTTACGAAATCCAGATTGAGCCGAGTACAAAATATTAAATTGTTGAAAGAAAGAGTGCAGTTGCGCAGCTACATGCTTTTCAAAGATTTTTGAAATTGTTGGTAATAATGAGATATGTCTATAATTGTTCGGGTCATCTTTTGGTCCATTTTTGTGTATTGGTAACACGCATGCCTTTTTTAGCTGATCAAGAAATATGTCTTGATCTATGCATTTATTAATAATTGAAGTGATAGCATTAATGATACAATCCGATGCTGCTTTTATAATACGAGGTCTAATACCATCTATACCTTTTGCTTTATTTATATCTAATTTATCAATTATTAACCTTACTTCGAAAATCGAGATGTAATCTATTTTAAATATTGCCTGTTTTAATTTATTATCAATACGTTTTTTTAATTCAGTGTAGTTATTTGCATATAGTGGAGTTTTGTTTATTGTATTAGCAATATTAACAAAGTGGTCATTTAGAGCATCAGCTATATTTTTCTCCCCCTCAATTGTAACATTATTAATATTTAAAATTGGTGGTAATTTAATAACAGTTTGATTGGTCTGTGCAGATATTGATTTAAGATGCGACCAAATAAATTTAGAGTCTTTTTTATCTTTAACTGCATTTGCAAAAAACTTTTTCTTACCTAAAGAAATCAGATGGTTAGTTTTATTCCTCCATTTTTTATATTCTGGCCATTTTTTAGCTTTATTGAACTTATCACGTAATTTTCTTGCCTCTTTAATTTTATCAGAGTACCATTCAGGCTGTTTTGGGCGTTTAATTATTCTCTGTTTTGAAGGAGCATGTTTAGAAAGAGCATAGTTTAACACTGAGTATAAATATTCCAGTGAAGTGTTTGGATCAGTGAGTGTTTCAGCAGTATTTATTCCTGAATTATATAACTCATTTTTAAATTCTTGTTCATCAAATTTGCCAAATGATCTGTAATTAATAGTTGCATGACCGTTTAGCGAATCTTGATTTTGTCGTTTAATTTTCCTAATAAAACATACAGGATAATGATCACGCATGCATATGAATGGTACATTTATTTCGATTACATTTTCAGGATGTGTAGTATAGATATGATCAATTATTTTAGAACTTGAAATTGTCACTTTGGTAGGCATGTTGATTAATTGCACAAAACCTTGATTAATGAGAAAATCTGACCATTTTTGATTGTCAAAGCCAGCCATAGGAGAGTAATTAATATTAATGTCACCTAGAATGTATATTTCTTCAATTCCTTTGACGAAACACTTTACTGATCTTCAAAAGTATCAATCCAAGATTGTAAAGAATTAGGAGGTCTATATATGAAAGACAGAATAAATGGCTTGCTATTTGGAAAATGTATTTCTAGCCAAATACTTTCTATTAAATCATTTTCAAGATCAAATCTACGTACTAATGGAATTTTTTCACTAATATATACTAAAATACCACCTCCCTGTTTATGAGTTCTATCTTTTTTTTCATATTTATATCCATCAACATGAAGTTCATTATCCGATACATCAAGTTTGTGCTTTTCGTTATCATCGATTAATCAAAATGGCTGCCACAGCGACCCAAAGTTTACATAGAGTTATATAGGAAAACATTAAAAATGACATCTCCTCTGAAACTGCTTGAAGGATTTTGATGAAACTTCATTACAATGATCTTTAGGATACTCCCCCTTCTCAGAATTGTGTTTTTCGCGACTGCCAGTCATCCAAGATAGCCACCATGTCTAAAATTAGGTCAAATTTAAGGAAATTTCAAACAACTTCTCCAAAACCACTTATTCCATTCTTGTGAAATATCATAAACATGTTCCTTGGGTTAGCCTCTATCAAGTTTGTGTTTTTTCATTATCGTCGAATAATCAAAATGGCCGCCACAGCAACTCAAAGTTTACATAGAGTTATATAGGAAAACATTAAAAATGACATCTTCTCTGAAACCGCTTGAAGGATTTTGATGAAACTTAATCACAATGATCTTTGGGTTAGTCGCCCTCAGATTTGTGTTTTTGGGGCCTCCAGTCATTCATGATGGCCACCATGGCTAAACATAGGTCAAATTTAAGGACATTTATCAAACGACATATTACCACTTATTCCATTCTAGTTAAATATCATATACATGTTCCTGTTGTTGGCCTCTATCAAGTGTGTGTTTTTCGTTGTCGTCAAATATTCAAAATGGCCGCCACGATAACCTAAAGTTTACATAGAGTTATATATAGGAAACATGTTTCTTGGGTTGGCCTATATCATGTTTATGTTTTTGAATCACATCATACCAGTACAGCGTCTACTTGGGCCTCTTGTTTATTTTGGTTCTGCTATTGTTACAACTTTGATCCTTTCATTCATTAGTAAGGTTAAACATATATTACATACCTAAACGTAAAGTGTTATCAAAATGCTGCCACTACATGTAAAGATTGAAAGCAGCGTCGTAGAAAGTAAACAAAGAAACTGCAAAGTACCTTTTCACAAATTCTGGCTTTTCCCCAGAAACTGGCAATCCTCAGCATTCAATCCATCGTTTGAGTTCACAAACTGAATGTTCTGCAATATCAGAACAGCGAAACTTCGCACCTGGTACATCATTTTTGTTTAGTTTTATCGAATATATTTTCTCTGAATCTGCCATCATGTTTGTCCTACATTTATATTTGTGCTTATCACGTGATACACATAACACAATATGCATGACGTCACCGGCTATCTCAGCTATGTGTTATTTGTTCCACTGCAATATTGTGAAATTAAAATAGTACAGTAGTCTCAAATGTCAGGATTGAACTAATATGTTCTATTGTTAATTAAGGAGAGGTAAACTATCATCTCTGGAAGGGTTAAATGCAACAACACTAGGCAAGTTATCTTCAAATAATCACATGCATGATACAGGAATATGCCAGAGGCCATGTGTGGTGATGAGTATCAGCTTTTATATAAAATAGGCTTATACCTTTCTTATTGTAT
>JAWPHD010022639.1:0-24493 GCA_037043455.1 Cyrtodaria siliqua | reverse complement strand
GCTACTCCAGTAAGACAGGATAAGGTTTATATATTATTATTTTTTTTATTATATATATTTATTTTATTTATTTTTTTATATATTTTTTAATAATACCCGCCTGTGAATCCTTAATACTGTCGTGAGCTTCAATAAATTGACTAAATTTAATATGCAATAACAGAACATTATATATATGTATTTTTTGTTTTTGTTTTTTAGAATAATGTTAGGCTATGTCCCAGAAATCGACATCAACACATTGCAACATTCTGACGCGATAGCCTTGCGCTTGGAATGCCAACCTATATAATGCCATACTTATGTTAGGCTATTTCAGACAAATGGAAATAAACACCTCAAGTTCTTACTCAAATATTACACCTACCTCTCGTACATTATTTAAGATAAGTGTTACTATAATATTTTTCTAGGACTGAAGCTCAGTTATATCGCCGCCTTGGCAAGGTCATCCACCATCCATCATGTCCCGGCCGCTTTATCAACGATGAAACAAACACACATTTAGTAGTTTACAAATGCATATACAACGTTATTTTATTTACTTTTATTCTTATTATTATATTAGTCATCTAAATTAAATGTGCATATACGATAAGACCAAAACATCCTGGATGAATGATGTAAAAGAAATCGATGTGCCCATCGACACACACATTCAATAACACTTGATGCGTATTAACAATTGGTTTCGAGATAGCATTTAAATACCGTGATTTCCAATTTTAACACTGTACAGCTAACTTGGAAAGAATTATGTTAGGCTATGACCCAACAATTGACATCCACACTTTCCTTTAATACAATATTGTAATATTGTCGACTTGTGTTCGATACAGAAATGACAAAATAATAAGCTGGAATGAACTTTCATTTAAAAGCAATAGCACATACAGTGGCATACTTCTGTTAGGCTATGACAGAAGAATCGAAATAAACACTTTCGTTTCAAAACTGTGTTATTAATTTATATACACTTAAATACCTGTCGGATATTATGTAAACATAATGTTACACATACGTATAATTTGATATGTCTAAATAAGTTCACAGCCTTGGCAAACCTGCACGACTCCAATATTATTTTTTTTTTTTACATATTTCTGTTGTTTTGGTCAATTTTTACACATAATTTTAAAGCTATGTTGCCCCCGCCCCCCCCTCCCCCTCCCCCTCCCCCCTCCAACATCCCCCACCCCTACCACCCTTATTTTTAGCTCGACTGATCAGAGATCAGCAGAGCTTATGCCGTGGTGCGGTGTCCGTCGTCCGTCTGTCCGTCTGTCTGTCCGTCTGTCCGTAAACTTTTATTTGTAGCGACAACTCCTCTGAAACTACTGGATGGATATTCATGAAACTTTACAGAAATGTTGCCTATGAAGTCTAGTTGATCCTAGCAAAAATTCATGTTGATGTGAATCCAAGATGGCCGCCAAAGCTAAAAATAGATTTTTAAAATACAAGTTTGTAGCGACTACTTCTTGAAAACTCTAAGCGATATTGATATGGGACTTTTTCTAAAATGATCAGCATGACATGATGTTGGTCCTTGTCGAAAATCGTTTTGATTCGACGTTAAACATGGCTGCCAGCCGCCATCTTTGTTTACATAGAGTTATATAGTGAAAACTTGTAGCGACTACTCCTCTGAAACTACTTGACGGATTTTCATGAAACTTCACAGGAATGTTGCTCTTAATGTCTTATTGATCCTAGCAAAATTTCAGGTTGGCCGGAAATTTAAGATGGCCACCACGGCTAAAAAAAATTCAAAATACAAGTTTGTAGCGACTACTTCTTGAAAACTATAAGTGATATTGATATGGGACTTTTTCTAAAATGATCAGCATGACATGATAAAGGTCCTTGTCAAAAATCGTTTTGATTCAACGTTAAACATGGTTGCCAGCGGCCATCTTTGTTTACAAAGAATTATATAGTAAAAACTTGTAGCGACTACTCCTCTGAAACTACTTGGCGGATTTTCATAAAACTTTACAGGAATGTTGCTCTTGATGTTTAATTGATCCTAGCAAAATTTCAGGCCGGCCGGAAATTCAAGATGGCCGCCATGGCTAAAAATAGATTTACAAAATTCAAGTTTGTAGCGACTACTTCTTGAAAACTATAAATGATATTGATATGGGACTTTTTCTAAAATGATCAGTATGACATGATGTTGATCCTTTTCAAAAATTATTTTGATTTGACATTAAACATGGCCGCCAGCGGCCATCTTTGTTTACATAGTTATATAATAAAAACTTGTTGCGACTACCCCTATGAAACTACTTGATGGATTTTCATGAAACTTCACAGGAATGTTGACCTAGCTATCACAAATCTATCGGTAGAGCTTCAAGGTCATTGACCTCTTGTTTTTTTACATAATATTATTATCTGGTGTTTGTTTGATCAATTCTTGCACATAATTGTATAGCTATGTTGCCCACCCCCTCCACACCCCCGTCCCACCCCCACCACCACCACCACCAATTGAAACTCATTTTTTTATTTATACATATTTCGGTGTTGTTTTGATCAATTCTTGCACAATAAAAATTTCATCGATTTTGACATCTGACATCGCGGAAATCTTTAAGTACTTCTTTATTAGCAGGGTTAGTAATTCACATAGTTCATTTCAAAGAGAATGTTTATAACCCTAAAACTACAAAATAAACTCCATTTCGATAAATCCTATAAAAACATCTCTTTACACCATCCACCTGGTTCAGGGGGACTAAATGCAGATTCACATTGCGTTGTTGTAATGATTTATTATCATGAATAAATAAATAATATTTTTATTTTATGTTAATACACATATATTAACCTAAAACTAGTCAAAATACACTCCATTTCGGTCCATTTCGGTAAATCGAATCTCCATTTCAGTTCATTTTGGTAAATCCACTCCATTTCGGTAATTCGAGTGACCGCACAAAATGGACTCGCCTGCAAGAAACAGCGAGTTTGATTAGTGGGAATTCCCGGATGTAGAAATACGTCAAATTGCAAATGGTTGACTCCAGTGAGAAATTAGTACACGTCTCTAGAAATTTTAACTATTTCCTAAAAAATAATCATGTACAGTGGTGACAGCGTTCGAATTCGATAAATGTCTAATGTATGGATAATTGTAATTTATAACCGAACTTTCAACCAGTAAATATGCAGGAAGAATCTGATATGTACGAAAGTTTGCCACCCACTACGACAGTGCTCACGCACATGTTTGCAGGGGCTGCAGCAGGCATCGGAGAACATTGTGTGATGTACCCATTCGATTGTGTAAAGGTACCTGAATATTGAATCATATTAGTTATATATGAGTTGTTTTGCAGCAACACTTTAACAGACAATGTGTTTTAGCGGTGGCATAGAGACTGAGTTCGTCAAGAAAGGGTCGCGGTGGGTTTTTGGGGGGAGGGGGTGGGCTGTGTAAAATATTTAACACATGCAAGTTTCCATGTTTGACAGCAAGCTCATTGCAAGATGTGTGACTCTGTAACACCTGACATATTTTTTTTAGAAACTTCCGTCTTGCGAAGTCTAGGACACTTTCGCGAAACGCATGCGCCCGGGTAATCCGAGCCTTCTCTGACCCTAAAAGCCTTTTTTTTTTTTTTTTTTGCGGCTATATACACAGTCAGATGAAATATCAAAAATCGTAAAAAGGGCTGGTAAGGTCAGAGAAGGCTCGGATTAGCGCCCGGGAAGCTTTCTATCTGTTTTTGATATTTCTGAAGCGCTTGACGTTTTACGGCAAGTTAAACGTCCAGTGAAGTTGTCGCAAAAATAAACAGAACGAAGCACAGTGTACACTAATAAGACCGAGGTATAATGATGTGACCGCCGTGCGAAAGGAGGCGTAAAAACAATAAGAACCAAGTGTGTACACCTCGCGAAAAATACACACCGAGACTTGTATTTTACGGCTTTGTTCGAATGAAATCTCATCCAACTTACGAAAACAAACGTGATGTGACGTCAATATGGTGACGTCATCTGACAGTTGTGACGTTGTTTTGGGACCTGCATTTGCAGTGTTCGACACTATCTTTTTGGACCTACTAGCCCCAGGCCCCGGGGGCTAGTAGGTTTGGAATTTCACTAGCCCCCCTTAATTTCTACTAGCCCTGCTAACAACGGTACCAAATCCTCATTGTATATTGATTTGACGGGGTTGATTATAAAATAACAACACCAATCAGATTCAAAAGTTGTGACATCGCTGACAGCACCCTCCGTCACAATAACCTGATCTCGTGGCAGTCTGCACCTCTGTTAAGAAAAGTAACATACTTTGATGATTATTATTTTAATTTATTATAGTATTTCTGAACAATGTACATGAGAAACACAGAAATAAGAAATTATTATGATAGAGTTTTTTGTTTTTTGGCTGGTGGAGAAAGCCCCAAAAAGCGATCTATGTTTGCACCGTTTATAGCACGTTCATAATTCGCGGCGTTTTCCGACGGAAGCGGAAACAACTGCTGAAATCGTGGTCATAAAAATGCTTGAGAAAAGCTGTCTAGTTTATAAGGCGTAGTTACACGCGTTTGTGTGATTCGGTATTGGGCTGGTATCACGCGGTAAACGAAAGCAAAAAGAAAACAAATGTCGTTTTACGCGGACTAAAAGAGCAGCAGTTTTAAGCGAGAATCTGCGGAACATTAATGATTAACAGTGCTTGAGATTTTATTTATATAATGCCAACGCAAATTGGGTACGTGTTTGTTCTATAATCTACTAGCCAATCGGGCTAGCTAGACGATCGTACGTGCTAGCCCGACGGTCACTTTTACTAGCCCCGGGCTATCGGGCTAGCGTTAGTGTCAAACACTGATTTGACGGATTTGTCCTTATGAATCTCCGCATACTTACGGAATTGTTTTAAAATGAGAATTTTCTTATCTTTTGCTGATTCAGTCTAGATCATTCAATGTATTAATGCTGCTTTGCAGCAGGTTTCTTGTTGGTCATTGGGTTTGACAGCTTGTTGTCTGATGGGTCTTCGTCTCATTTCTCTGTAAGGTTACTGTTTCAATATTTCAGGGCGCCTAGACGTCGAAAATGAATCAAGATTTTTTTTATTACTTGGTAGAGAAACCCTGTCCATTATCAACACCATTCTATTATAGGCATATTCTATCAAAGATACCTATTTTATAATTACAGCATTGTCTAAAGTTGGGTAGGTCAGACTGGGTAGGTGGGATAATTTCATTTTCAGTAACTAAAGAAATTTCTGACGAAGTTCGTCATCACCCGTGATCTGATTCAGCTTTTTAAACACAGAGCTAATGCTCTGTAAGCCGTTTGCGTCGTTCTTTTTAACCTTTTATACTTAATATTTTGAATTATGGGACATGTTGATATCGGAGCAAATTACTATGCTACGATAAAACGTTCGATTGATTCTGGTGACAAAATATAAATGCATCTCGCCCATTGGATAGTTGGTACCTGCGCGCGACTACAAGGTGGGGGTAAAAGCGTCAAATGTTCTAGATAATGAACTAGCTACATGTATTCAGCTCTTGATTATTTTTATCAAGGTGTAGTATGGCTTTTACCCCAACCTGATAGTACGACAATATCGGTTTTCGCGAAAATTAAAATGGAATACGTTTACGGAAATCTCTTTTACCAATACTTAAAGTGTAAATTTAATATTTTTATTGAACCTTTTGATTGGGAAAATATGACTTTGGATTGGGAAAATATGACGTTTTTTTTTGGGAAAATACAGTCGATTTTTGCTAGGGGAAAGTGCCAATATTCGGCAGTAAAAATAACCAATAAAAATCACTGACTAAGAGTAGGGCACGGTTTCTGATCCCTTTCCTCGTTACTTTCCATGCTCTCAAGGGGGTTCTAGATAATGCGTTAATGTGCCGTTAAACAACAATGTTATTATTTCTTGATTATTTGTTCAATTATGGATCATTCAGGAATGAGTTTACCTTTGCTTTATTATAAATACCTAATTTTATTGACTGAGTGACCTAGTTTGATATGACCGGGTCTGTGTGCAGGTATCACTCATATTACTGTGTCTTACTTTTAAACTGGCCTTACTGAATTTTTAATCTTTAACTATACCTCTGTCTAAGTGTGATTATTACAGGCGTACATTAAAAAAGTAGCAGTCGAAAAAATAATATGGCCAAAAGGTGCGTAGCTACATACACATAAGAGCATCTGTAGACTTCAATTAGTGTTTACTCATCAGATTCAAAATTAATGAGTAAAAGGAACTCGTTCAGAGTAAACAATTCTTTCTATAGTGCATGCTTTCAAGATGGATATGAATTAATACATATAAAAAAACCACTATTCTGTTTAAATGGAAGTTAAACATTCTACAAAAGTGACACTGTTTGACCTTAATATTAGACCCATGCTTGGAATAATGTTCATATCATCATGTAAATCAGGGCTTCTAAAATATTAAAATGCAAATCGGTCGAGGTTTTTTACTGCCGTAAGACTCACACTTATTTTGAATAAATCACTAAAATCGCCGTACCCCACCCACCATGTCAGCTGCACCATGCATTTTTTCCGTTTAGTCATTGATATAGAGAACTGTAAAAATGTATGTTTGTATTATATTTGTATTATTTATAACTTACTTTATCACAATTTGTACATTTTAATGACTGACATCATGTCTTCGCTTTACTGAATGAATAATTTTCACTCAATATTAAAATTGTTGATCCTTTGAGGAATTGAACCGGAAGTGTCTAATAAACCGGAAGTCGCGTGAAAAAAAATCACACAAACAATTAACACATCTCAGTATTTTAATTTTTTTTAATGACGCAAACAAATTTCAGTCCCAGCTTTGGCCACTTAAAAAAACAAACCGACACAAGCAAACAGGCTAACACCTTACGACTAACGGTATATCAAAGAAATTACAGACGGTAACACTCGCTTCAGTGAACCGACAGAACGCATGATATACTTTCACTGATCACACATCAAAGGCATGCTACCAGGCTATATACTCTTCCGAAAAAATCCCTACTATCGGTAATGGTTTAGTCCAAATTGACCTACTTTCGCACAGCGAGTGACAAACAATCGTGTTATGGACCGATAGATAAAATATCTGGGACCGATTTAAACAGAGATTTTGAAAAGAAAACCGGTCCGGAGAAACAGATTTCGGTCTGGGAACCGATAAACCGGCGATTTTAGAAGCCCTGATGTAAATAATGTAAGTATGGAATAAACTGTCCCAAAGGACAAAACATGCACATATAAACATACACATATAATACTCATGATTTTTAGCTCTACTGGGGCGTCGTCCGTCTGTCCGTTAATTTTTTTGTGGCGACTACTCCTCCGAAACAAATTGACGATTTTTCATGAAACTTCACCGGAATGTTAATCTTGATGTCTAGTTGATCCTAGCAAAAAATCAGGTTGGCCGGAAATTCAAGATGGCCACCACGGCTAAAAATAGATTTTAAAAATGCGATTTTGTGCGACACTTTCTGAAAAACATAAGAGATATTGATTTGGAACCTTTACCAAAATGACTGGCACGACATGTAGTTGGTCCTAACCAAGTTAATTTTGATTGAATGTCAAACATGGCCGCCAGCGGCCATCTTTGGTTACAAAGAGTTATATAGGAAAAACTTGTGGCGACTATTCTTCTGAAACTACTTGACGGATTTTCATGAAACTTTACAGGAATGTTGCTCTTGGTGGCTAAAAATAGATTTAAAAAGAAACAAGTTTGAAGCAACTACTTCTTGAAAACTATAAGTGATATTGATATGGGACTTTTTCTAAAATTATCAGCATGACATGATGTTGATCCTTGTCAAAAATTGTTATAAGGCGACTACTCCTCTGAAACTACTTGACGGATGTTCATAAAACTTCACAGGAATGTTGCTCTTGATGTCTAGTTGATCATAGCAAAAATTCAGTTCGGCCGGAAATTCAAGATGGTCGCCATGGCTAAAAATAGATTTTTAGCTCTACTGATCAGAGATCAGCAGAGCTTATGCCATGTTGCGTCGTCCGTCGTCCATCTGTCCGTAAACTTTTTTTGTAGTGACTACTCCTCTGAAACTACTGAATGGATTTTCATGAAACTTTACAGAAATGTTGCCCATGAAGTCTATTTGATCCTAGCAAAAATTCATGTTGATGTGAAATCCAAGATGGCCACCAAATCTAAAAATAGATTTTTAAAAAACAAGTTTGTAGCGACTACTTCTTGAAAACTCTTAAGTAATATTGTTATGGGACTTTTTCTAAAATGATCAGCATGACATGATTTTGGTCGTTGTCGAAAATCGTTTTGATTCGACGTTAAACATGGTTGCCAGCGGCCATCTTTGTTTACATAGAGTTATGTAGTAAAAAAACTCGGCGAATTTCCATGACACTTCATAGGAATGTTGCTCTTGATGTCTAAATGATTCCAGCAACATTTCAGGTAGGTCAAAAATTCAAGATGGTCGCCACAGCTAAAAATAGATTTTTAAAAAACAAGTTTGTAGCGAATACTTCTTGAAAACTATAAGTGATATTGATATGGGACTTTTTCTAAAACGATCATTATGGAATGATGTTGATCCTTGAAGAAAATTATTTTGATGCGACGTTAAACATGGCCGCCAGGTGCCATCTTTGTTTACATAAAGACTTTAAGTTATCTAGGCTCGCGTTAACCATTCGCGAAATCGCCATAGGCGAAAAGAAACCCGAACTGGCGAATGAAAATCGTAATAAAAAATACATATCAAATTCGACAGACATCGGCAGTCTGGCGAATCCAAATTTCCGACCGATTTTGTCTAAAATCTCGGGAAATCCCAAATTCTAATACACAAAGTCTTTCACTGTTTATAGGCCACCACCCCGCTGGGTGTTGTAAGCTAATTAGCGAGAATCAATTGGGACTGATAAACTAATTATCGCAGTGTTTATTGAAGACCGCTGTCAAATTGGCGGTGTGCGATAGACTCCGTCCACTGTTCCGCCTCTTGCTGTCAAGCAACTGGTTTGTGACCCCGCGCTTCATATTATCCACATATTTAACTGCGTTATCGAGCCAGGTAAAACATAAAAAATAAAGTGGCGTCCTCTAGCGGCCAAAATGGCTTTTCAAAACGCAAAGTTTGGCAAAGTTTGCTTACGAATTAATAAGCTGGAGGTGCCGTCAGTGTTTTTGAACTTTACGATCACTGATAAGATTAATTAATTGTACACACGGTAGCGTAAACTGAAACAATGGCAAGTGTGAACCGATGTTTGATCGGCTGTCTCTGAATTGGGATAATTTATGGTTGAACAATCAACATGAAAAAATACCAAAGGTGCGCTTACTCAAAATATTGTAACGATTTTAAAATGAAGTGGCTTTTATTACTTGCTCTGTGCATGATATTCGTGGTGTATGTAGCATTTCTGAATTTTGTCTCACAATGCAGCATGATCTTTCTAGCTCCTTTGGAACTCCTATAAAACAAGTTCAACTATGAACTTGTTTTATATGCCTCAGCTTAGCCTAACATTTTTAAATATATTTTATTTCTATGAATGTTAGTAGGTATATTGAATTACATTTAATGAAAATACTAAATGGTCTGATCAATGGTGACAAGAGTCTGTATTTTTATATTTTCTTATTATATGCATGCATTCATTCTGTCCTTTTTTAAATTTCAGTCGACAATTTTAAAAATAAAATAGCATTAAATTAAATACAATTTTTAAAACTTTTTGAATATTGTTATTAAAACTTTTTGAATATTGTACAGCTCCACTTGTAATTATAAGTAATTGTAAGCACTAAAGCAGAATTCATATGATGTGGACATATTGATACCCTATACATGTAGGTTAATAAAACATACCTTTTTAACTTACTATTGATGTGTTCGCAAACGCGAAGTTTTAGCCCTCCAATTCGTTCAAAAATATCTCGGCAAAAGTCTGGCTAAAGACATTCTAATCTGGGTAAAGGAATGTTTAGGGCTTTAACCAGATTTGGCTAAAGGCTTTAAAATCCTAGCGCTAGCCTAGGTTATATAATGAAAAATTCAAGATGGCTGCCACGGCTAAAAATAGATTTTTAAAAAATAAGTTTGTAGCGACTACTTCTTGAAAACTATAAGAGATATTGATATGGGACTTTTTCTAAAATGATCAGCATGACATGATGGTTATCCGAGTTGAACATTATTTTGATTCGACGTTAAACATGGCTGCCAGTGGCCATCTTTGTTTACATAGAGTTATATAATGATAACTTGTAGCGACTACTCCTCTGAAATTACTTGACGGATTTTCATGAAACTTCACACGAATGTTGCTCTTGATGTCTAATTGATCCTTGCAAAATTTCAGGTCGGCCGGAAATTCAAGATGGCCGCCATGGCTAAAAATAGATTTTCAAAATACAAGTTTGTAGCGACTACTTCTGGAAAACTATAAGTGATATTGATATGGGACTTTTTCTAAAATGATCAGCATGACATGATGGTTATTCAAGTCGAACATTATTTTGATTCGACGTTAAACATGGCTGCCAGTGGCCATGTATGTTTACATAAGAGTTATATGATGATAACTTGTAGCGACTACTCCTCTGAAACTACTTGACGGATTTTCATGAAACTTCACAGGAATGTTGCTCTTGATGTCTAATTGATCTTAGCAAAATTTCAGGTCGGCCGGAAATTCAAGATGGCCGCCATGGCTAAAAATAGATTTTTAAAAAATAAGTTTGTAGCGACTACTTCTTGAAAACTATAAGAGATATTGATATGGGACTTTTTTCTAAAATGATCAGCATGACATGATGGTTATCCGAGTCGAACATTATTTTGATTAAATGTTAAACATGGCTGTCAGTGGCCATCTTTGTTTACATAGAGTTATATAATGAAAACTTGTAGCGACTACTCCTCTGAAACTACTTGAGGGATTTTCATGAAACTTCACAGGAATGTTGCTCTTGATGTCTAATTGATCCTAGCAAAATTTCAGGTCGGCCGGAAATTCAAGATGGCCACCACGGCTATAAATAGATTTTCAAAAAACCAGTTTGTAGCGACTACTTCCTGAAATCAAAATCAATCAGTAGAGCTTCAAGGTCATTGACCTCTTGTTAATAATTATGTTCACGCTATCACGGCCGACTCATGTGCTCATTGACCTGCTGTTGGAACTGACCCTCTTCCGGACTTGCGAAAAATAAATTAAACTGTTCTACCCCTTTGCAATAATTGCAAGTGATTGGGAAAGAGCCAGTTGTTGCCATGCCTTTTGGGAAACAATAACACATACACAATTTCATATTGTTATCTATTGTAGTTTTTAAAATACCACATTTTCCCATTCATCAAAGCTCAACGACACCTTAAATCAACTTCGCCAAAAAGTAAAATAAAAAAATAAAATAAAATGCCTACCTACCTACCCAATTTTTTTCAGCAATGTTACAGTAAACACTGGTATAATTTTATTTGGCCTAATGAAAACTTGTAGCGACTACTCCTCTGAAACTACTTTTCATGAAACTTCACAGGAATGCTGATCTAGCTATCAAAAACCTATCAGTAGAGCTTCAAGGTCATTGTCCTCTTGTTAAAACAAGTTTGTAGCGACTACTTCTTGAAAACTATAAGTGATATTGATATGGGATCTTTCCTAAAATGATCAGCATGACAGGATGTTGATCCTTGTCGAAAATTATTTTGATTCTACATTAATCCTCGCCGCAAACGGCCATCTTTGTTTACATAATAAAAACTGGTAGCGACTACTCCTCTGAAACTATATGACGGATTTTCATGAAACTTCACAGGAATGTTGCTCTTGATGTCTAGTTGATCCTAGCAAAAATTCAGTTCGGCCGGAATTCAAGACGGCCGCCACGGCTTAAAATAGCTTTTTAAAAAACAAGTTTGTAGCGACTGCTTCATGAAAACTATAAGTGATATTGATATAGGACTTTTTCTAAAATGATCAGTATGACATGATGTTGATCCTTGTCAAAAATTATTTTGATTTGACGTTAAACATGGCCGCCAGTGGCCATCTTTGTTTACATAGAGTTATATAATGAAAACTTGTAGCGACTACTCCTCTGAAACTACTTTTCATGAAACTTCACAGGAATGCTGATCTAGCTATCAGTAGAGCTTCAAGGTCATTGTCCTCTTGTTAAAACAAGTTTGTAGCGACTACTTCTTGAAAACTATAAGTGATATTGATATGGGATCTTTTCTAAAATGATCAGCATGACAGGATGTTGATCCTTGTCGAAAATTATTTTGATTCTACATTAAACCTCGCCGCAAACGGCCATCTTTGTTTACATAATAAAAACTGGTAGCGACTACTCCTATGAAAGTACTTGACGGATTTTCATGAAACTTCACAGGAATGTTGCTCTTGATGTCTAGTTGATCCTAGCAAAAATTCAGTTCATTGACGGCCGCCAGGGCTAAAAATAGCTTTTAAAAAAACAAGTTTGTAGCGACTGCTTCTTGAAAACTATAAGTGATATTGATATGGGACTTTTTCTAAAATTATCAGCATAACATGATGTTGATTCTGTTGCGTGCGACACATCTTCTTATGGTGAAATTTTCTGACAGGTTATATGAAAATCCCTAAACCAATGACAAAGTTGTCAGTGTTCCCAATCACGCACATATGTGCGTGAATCACGCATGAAAACAAAAAATCACGCACAGAAAACTGACCTCGTACGTGCATGCACGCACAGAAAAAATACAAGTCTGATAATAAGAAAGCATGACCGTCGGTAGATTTCCAAATTCTCGTCCACTTTGTCCGAATATTTTTTGAAAAATCAAAACGAAACTAAAACGCTTTGTTTACGAAAACATTATCCTGAGTAATTGCGTCAATTGCCCTATCCCTCTAGTGCATACTACGATGATTGGTTATGACGTCATTAGCGCACACGTTACCTAAATGAAAGTAGAGAAAACATCGACATCTCATTCTGGTGGTCTTGACTTATTTCTTTTTCAGATTTAGTAAGTATATTTAAAATTAAAATAAAAACTTAATAATAGAATAAATGAAGATCGAATAATTAATTCAAATCGGGTTTCGTCTCTCCTGTGTACTATTTATAGATGCGCAAACGTGTTGACTGGTATTAAATTTTTACTTGAACGAAATGATTTACTGTAACTGTTGTCAACTTGAATATTACACTGTGCTGTGTATTGTAATGCCTTCAGTAGCAAATAAAGTATGTTGAAAGGTTTAACAATCTTTAAAAATTCATAGTGTACCCCCTAAATTTGTAGTGTACCCCCAAAATTTAACAGTAAGGCCTAAATTAAAATATTGTTTGTTTGCAGTTTGCGACCGACCCACGGCAAATCCGCCAACCCAAACTATTTTTTTTAAACAATTTTTTTTTATTTTTTTTTTATTTTTTTTCAAGTTTTTTTGTTTCTTTTTTCTTGCGTGTTTTGTTAATATTTAACTAAACCCTTTTTAAAAAAAAAATCTCTATGGATAAACCTAGTGAAGCACACGATATTTGCATGCCGTCGATGGGCATGCGTTAATAATAAAAATGTTTTAAAAAAAATATATATATCCCTACCTACCGACCCACCCCTAAAAGCCATGGGTCGGAAACTGCAAACAAACAATTTTTTAATGGTGGCCTAGGGGGTACATGTACCCCCAAATGAAAAAGTCAGTGGGAACACTGGTTGTACACCGGACACAACTAATATGACATCATTCAAATACAGGGTCATAAAGCATCTTCTGACCTTGAAGCTACTGATCTTTAAGCCTCTAAGTTTGGCCTTGACTTTGAAGCCACGGACCTGGATTTTGTGCGCAACAGGTCTTGTGGTGAACACTTGTGCCAAGTTATTTGAAAATCTATCCATGAATGTCTGACAGAGTTGTTTACCGGACACGATGGTATGGTCGTTCTGACTGACGGACGGACGGTGCAACTACTATCGACTACTAACCGACTACTAAGACGGTTAATGTTAACTGATACTCGAGGCAGAATTATTGCCGTTGATTATGTCAAAATAAATAATTTCAGGTTGTAAGAGATTATTATTTTAGAGATATAAACTTTGATAATTTCCACCAAATTTATTTTGTTTATTTTAAGATCACAAACACAATCCATGTGTGCATTACTAAGTTGTTGCCATTAGGAGAATTTCAGCTTTAGTAAATGGCTTCTGATCCAGTCATAGTTATGCATAGTGTTATATATGTATAGGAAATCATGACCATGGACAGATAATGGACAAACAGAGAATTAAGTATCAGCATCAAGGGAAATATACAACATTTATTTTCTCTAAATGTTGCCAAAATTACAGATAATACTCGGTTATTTCACATCAGATTTGCAGAATACATCCTGTAAATGTAAGAAAAGCACATGTTTTCTGACAAATAATGAAAACTACAATGGAGTACATGCTCAGTTCTTGTGAGTACTTGAAGAGCCATGAACAATAGAGCGCATAGCTTGAAAATGATTGCCGGATCTATGCATTAACCAAGAAAACGAGGGAAGGAAGGATGAAATGACAAGAATGATCAGTGGCACAAAAACTTACTTGATACAATGACAAGCATGACAATCTAGAGTATTGTAAGAACACTCCTGAAGTTTTCAGTCAGACCTGTTTGTCAAGACTTATCTGGTATTAATAGTCACGGTCAACATGCTTTGTTTATAATATTGAAGTCAAACTAGTTTGTTGACTTAATGATTATTACAATTCAAGATAACCTTAATGTCCTCATGTTTTATATAAATGCAGATCATTAAATTATTTTATAGAAGTAACAGTATGATTCTCTAGTCACCTCAATTTCCACTGTATTAAATGAGTTACATGCAGCCTTTGTTATAAGACGTCCCCATTATTGCCTCTGGCTAACTCAAGGATAGTCATGAACATTTATTCAATATATTTCTTTCTGATATTCACTATTTAAATACTTCATGACTGAGTGTTCTACTTTTTGACTTCAAATGCTCAAGATAAGTGAATTATAAAACAAGGTGTAGTATGATAAAGTATAAATAGTGGGTCAGTAAAAAGGGCATGATAATGTGTAAACATGGTGGAGCAAGCACTATGGTTTACCAAGCACTCTGTCTGGCCTATAGCAGTTTAATGACACTTGTCAGCTATAAACCTCTGTCTGGCCTCTAGCAGTATGATGACACTTGTCAGCTATAAACCTGTGTCTGGCCTATAGCAGTCTATGACATTTCTCAACTATAAACCTCTGTCTGGCCTATAGCAGTCTATGACACTTGTCAACTATAAACCTCTGTCTGACCTATAGCAGTCTATGACACTTGTCAACTATAAACCTCTGTCTGACCTATAGCAGTCTATGACACTTGCCAACTATAAACCTCTGTCTGGCCTTTAGCAGTCTATGACACTTGTCAACTTTAAATCTCTGTCTGGCCTATACCAGTCTATGACACTTGTCAACTATAAACCTGTGTCTGGCCTATAGCAGTCTGTGACACTTGTCAACTATAAACCTCTGTCTGGGCTATAGCAGTCTATGACACTTGTCAACTATAAACCTGTCTGGCCTATAGCAGTCTATGACACTTGTCAACTATAAACCTCTGTCTGGCCTATAGCAGTCTATGACACTTGTCAACTAAAAACCTCTGTCTGGCCTATAGCAGTCTATGACACTTGTCTACTGTAAACCTCTATCTGGCCTATAGCAGTCTATGACACTTGTCAACTATAAACCTGTGTCTGGCCTATAGCAGTCTGTGACACTTGTCAACTATAAACCTCTGTCTGGGCTATAGCAGTCTATGACACTTGTCAACTATAAACCTGTCTGGCCTATAGCAGTCTATGACACTTGTCAACTATAAACCTCTGTCTGGCCTATAGCAGTCTATGACACTTGTCAACTAAAAACCTCTGTCTGGCCTATAGCAGTCTATGACACTTGTCTACTGTAAACCTCTGTCTGGCCTATAGCAGTCTATGACACTTATCTACTATAAACCTCTATCTGGCCTATAGCAGTCTATGACACTTGTCATATATATACCTCTGTCTGGCCTATAGCAGTCTGTGCCACTTGTCAACTATAAACCTTTGTCTGGCCTATAGTAGTCTATGACACTTGTCAACTATAAATCTCTGTCTGGCCTATAGCAGTATGTGACACTTGTCTACTATAAACCTCTGTCTGGCCTATAGCAGTCTATGACACTTGTCAATTATTAACCTCTGCCTGGCCTATAGCAGTCTATGACACTTGTCTACTATAAACCTCTGTCTGGCCTATAGCCGTCTATGACATCAACTGTAAACCTCTGTCTGGCCTATATCAGTCTATAAAATCAGCTATAAACCTGTGTCTTACCTATAGCAGTCTATGACACTTGTCAGATATAAACCTCTGTCTGGCCTATAGCAGTCTATGACATTTGTCTACTATAAACCTCTGTCTGGACTGTAGCAGTCCGTGACACTTGTCAACTATAAACCTCTGTCTGGCCTATAGCTGTCTATGACACTTGTCTACTATAAACCTCTGTCTGGCCTATAGCAGTCTATGACACTTGTCAGCTATAAACCTCTGTCTTGCCTATAGCAGTCTGACACTTGTCAACTATAAACCTCTGTCTGGCCTATAGCTGTCTATAACACTTGTCTACTATAAACCTCTGTCCGGCCTTTAGCAGTCTATGACACTTGTCAGCTATAAACCTGTGTCTGGCCTATAGCAGTCTTTGACACTTGTCAGCTATAAAACCTTTGTCTGGCATATAGCTGTCTATGACACTTGTCTGCTATAAACCTCTGTCTGGCCTATAGCAGTCTATGACACTTGTCAAATCTAAACCTCTGTCTGGCCTATAACAGTCTGTGACACTTGTCTACTATAAACCTCTGTCTGGCCTATAGCTGTCTATGACACTTGTCAGCTATAAACCTGTGTCTTGCCTATATCAGTCTATGACACTTGTCATATATTAACCTCTGTCTGACCTATAGCAGTCTGTGACACTTGTCTACTATAAACCTCTGTCTGGCCTATAGCAGTCTATGACACTTGTCAATTATAAACCTCTGTCTGGCCTATAGCAGTCTATGACACTTGTCAATTATAAACCTCTGTCTGGCCTATAGCAGTCTATGACATCAACTGTAAACCTCTGTCTGGCTATATCAGTCTATAACATCAGCTATAAACCTCTATCTTACCTATAGCAGTCTATGACATTTGTCAGTATATAAACCTCTGTCTGGCCTATAGCAGTCTGTGACACTTGTCAGCTATAAACCTCTGTCTGGCCTATAGCAGTCTGTGACACTTGTCAACTTTAAACCTCTGTCTGGCCTATAGCAGTCTATGACTCTTGTCAGCTATAAACTTCTGTCTTGCCTATAGCTGTCTATAACACTTGTCTACTATAAACCTCTGTCTGGTCTATAGCAGTCTATGACACTTGTCTGCTATAAACCTCTGTCTGGCCTAAAGCAGTCTATGACACTTGTCAACTATAAACCTCTGTCTGGCCTTTAACAGTCTGTGACACTTGTCTACTATAAACCTCTGTCTGGCCTATAGCTGTCTATGACACTTGTCAGCTATAAACCTGTGTCTGGCCTATAGCAGTCTATGACACTTGTCATATATAAACCTCTGTCTGACCTATAGCAGTCTGTGACACTTGTCAACTATAAACCTGTGTCTGGCCTATAGTAGTCTGTGACACTTGTCAACTATAAACCTCTGTCAGGCCTATAGCAGTTTGTGACACTTGTCTACTATAAACCTCTGTCTGGCCTATATCAGTCTATGACATCAACTGTAAACCTCTGTCTGGCCTATATCAGTCTATAACATCAGCTATAAACCTCTGTCTGGCCTATAGCAGTCTATCAAACTTGTCAGATATAAACCTCTGTCTGGCCTATAGCAGTCTATGACATTTGTCTACTATAAACCTCTGTCTGGCCTATAGCAGTCTGTGACACTTGTCAGCTATAAACCTCTGTCTGGCCTATAGCAGTCCGTGACACTTGTCAACTATAAACCTCTGTCTGGCCTATAGCTGTCTATGACACTTGTCTACTATAAACCTCTGTCTGGCCTATAGCAGTCTATGACACTTGTCAACTATAAACGTCTGTCTGGCCTATAGCAGTCTATGACACTTGTCAGCTATAAACCTGTGACTGGCCTATAGCAGTCTGTGACACTTGTCAGCTATAAACCTGTGTCTGGCATATAGCTGTCTATGACACTTGTCAGCTATAAACCTGTGTCTGGCCTATAGCAGTCTATGACACTAGTCAGCTATACACCTGTGTCTGGCATATAGCTGTCTATGACACTTGTCTGTTATATTCCTCTGTCTGACTTAATAGCAGTCTATGACATTTCTCAACTATAATCCTCTGTCTGGCCTCTAGCAGTCTATGACACTTGTCAGCTATAAACCTCTGTCTGGCCTATAGCAGTCTGTGACACTTGTCAACTATAAAGCCTCTGTCTGGCCTATGCCAGTCTGTGACACTTGTCAACTATAAACCTCTGTCTGGCATATAGCAGTCTGTGACACTTGTCAACTATAAACCTGTGTCTGGCCTATAGCAGTCTGTGACACTTGTCAAATATAAACCTCTGTCTGGCCTATAGCAGTCTATGACACTTATCTGCTATAAACCTCTGTCTGGCCTATAGCAGTATAATGACACTTCTCAACTATAAACCTCTGCCTGGCCTATAGCAGTCTATGACACTTGTCTACTATAAACCTCTGTCTGGCCTATAGCCATCTATGACATCAACTGTAAACCTCTGTCTGGCCTATATCAGTCTATAAAATCAGCTATAAACCTGTGTCTTACCTATAGCAGTCTATGACAATTGTCAGATATAAACCTCTGTCAGGCCTACAGCAGTCTATGACATTTGTCTACTATAAACCTCTGTCTGGCCTATAGCAGTCTGTGACACGTGTCAGCTATAAACCTCTGTCTGGCCTATAGCAGTCCGTGAAACTTGTCAACTATAAACCTCTGTCTGGCCTATAGCTGTCTATGACACTTGTCTACTATAAACCTCTGTCTGGCCTATAGCAGTCTATGACACTTGTTCTACTATAAACCTCTGTCTGGTCTATAGCAGTCTATGACACTTGTCAACTATAAACCTCTGTCTGGCCTATAGCAGTCTATGACACTTGTCAGCTATAAACCTGTGACTGGCCTAAAGCAGTCTGTGACACTTGTCAGCTATAAACCTGTGTCTGGCATATAGCTGTCTATGACACTTGTCAGCTATAAACCTGTGTCTGGCCTATAGCAGTCTATGACACTAGTCAGCTATAAACCTGTGTCTGGCATATAGCTGTCTATGACACTTGTCTGTTATATTCCTCTGTCTGACTTATAGCAGTCTATGACATTTCTCAACTATAAACCTCTGTCTGGCCTCTAGCAGTCTATGACACTTGTCAGCTATAAACCTCTGTCTGGCCTATAGCAGTCTGTGACACTTGTCAACTATAAACCTCTGTCTGGCCTATGCCAGTCTGTGACACTTGTCAACTATAAACCTCTGTCTGGCATATAGCAGTCTGTGACACTTGTCAACTATAAACCTGTGTCTGGCCTATAGCAGTCTGTGACACTTGTCAAATATAAACCTCTGTTTGGCCTATATCAGTCTATGACACTTATCTGCTATAAACCTCTGTCTGGCCTATAGCAGTATAATGACACTTCTCAACTATAAACCTCTGTCTGGCCTATAGCAGTCTGTGACACTTGTCTACTATAAACCTCTATCTGGCCTATAGTAGTCTATGACACTTGTCATCTATAAACCTGTGTCTGGCATATCAGGGTTCGACACTCCCTCAAGTCCGTCGGTCCGAGACCGATTGTTTACTTGGCGGACCTGTTGATTTTCTAGCTTATCGACCCGTGTGACCGACAGATTTTTCAGAGTGAAAATTCTTAATTCGGCTAAACAAAATCATTAACCAATCCATAAACATAGATACGTTATTGATGTCTATGTCTAATCTTAGGACAATACATTTCCGCTGATTTCTCTCGTCAATAAAACAATCGCAAACAAACTCGCTTCATACCAAATACATTTCTTTATTTCATAATTAGCCGTCAATAAAACACACAATCAAAGTTCACAGTTTTGGTTATTAAAGATTCTTAACAACTGTGCCGATGTCAATCATATAATTTATATACAACGCCTTTTAAATTTATTAATCGCAGGAGATTTTTCAAAGTACCTCGTTGTCAATCATAATCTTAACCCCGCCCTTGCGCAGTATTTTGAAATACGATTTTTAATTATTCACCAAACGAAAAAATACGACAGTTTTGATTGGTTTACTTAAATAGAATGCGCACATGATTCCCCACATGATCCAATCATGTGATCGCCTAACAGCAAACATGGTGTTCACATCTCGCCTTAGGCAAGCCGATAAAGATCGATAATTAGGCTATTGCCCTGATTAGATAAGATTTGGGTTGTTTAATGGGGGATGGGATTAAATAAGGTACGTGTGATACACACGCTGATTGTGTATTTTAGAGGCTTCTGTTTATTATGAGGTTAATCACATTTGAAATTTCCGAAATTGACCAGAATTTGCCGAAAATGACGGCGACTCAAATTTCGCCCCACATGAATAGAAAAGCGAAGTCGGCCAAATTAAAGCGAAGTTTTTAGCTGCTTCGCCTAATAGCATGACCCCTGTACTTCAATGGCTGTAAAACGATCTATTTTTCGGATCTAAAATTTCAATATTTTCATAATTAATATAATTTTTGAAGTAGACGGCCAACTCTCCACACGTATAGGTATCACTTGCTCTATTATTATCATAAAATTTAAATTCATGCTTAACTTTGGGAATAGATTTGAATGTCTTTTTATTAAATTTAGTTTCCTGAATACAAAGAATATCAACTTCAGGATTAAGGTCCAGGAATACTTTAATCTCAGAGTGCTTTATATGGGTTAAGCCTCAGGCATTAAAAGATATAATATTCACAGATTTATTCACTTCGAAAAGAAATTATTTATACACTTTTTAAGATTTGAATTTTGTCGTTTAGTTGCCACCGAGGAAGAAGTTGGTTTACGTGGTGTTTTAGTTCCTTTAAGGGTTCCTTGAGGTGGTGGTAGAGGAGCAGGAGGGAGATATTGAGGGGGAGGCGGATGTAAATCTACCAGGGCTGCTGGCTGAGTATGCAGTTACCGATGCAGATGATGCGGAGGAGGCCGGGGCTTGGGACCAGAGAGATCTTCTTGAGCTACAGAAGAAGAGCTACAAGCTTCTTTTATCAATGAATTGATAGACTGAATAAAGTGCAAGTCTATGTGAAATAAACTGTTGAAACCTGTTTATCTTTTACGAGTTATTATTTCTGGTGTAGGACCTGTTGAACTTGTGAAGGACCTGTTAGTCTTGAAAGTTACAGGTCCTGTGGACCACTTAGTTCTAGAAGCGAGTGTCGAACCCTGCATATAGCAGTATATGACACTTGTCAACTATAAACCGCTGTCTGGCTTATAGCAGTCTGTGACACTTGTCAACTATAAACCTCTGTCTGGCCTATAGCAGTCTGTGACACTTGTCAACTATAAACCTCTGTCTGGCCTATAGCAGTCTGTGACACTTGTCAACTATAAACCTCTGTCTGGCCTATAGCAGTCTATGTCACTTGTCTACTACAAATCTCTGTCTGGCCTATAGCAGTCTGTGACACTTGTCAACTATAAACCTCTGTCTGGCCTATAGCAGTCTGTGACACTTGTCAACTATAAACCTCTGTCTGGCCTATAGCAGTCTGTGACACTTGTCAGCTATAAACCTCTGTCTGGCGTATAGCAGTCTGTGACACTTGTCAACTATAAACCTCTGTCTGGCCTATAGCAGTATGTGACACTTGTCAACTATAAACCTCGGTCTGGCCTATAGCAGTCTGTGACACTTGTCAACTATAAACCTCTGTCTGGCCTATAGCAGTCTATGACACTTGTCATCTATAAACCTCTGTCTGGCCTATAGCAGTCTGTGACACTTGTCAACTATAAACCTCTGTCTGGCCTATAGCAGTCAATGACACTTGTCAACTATAAACCTCTGTCTGTCCTATAGCAGTCTGTTACACTTGTCAACTATAAACCTCTGTCTGGCCTATAGCAGTCTGTGACACTTGTCAACTATAAACCTCTGTCAGGCCTATAGCAGTCTGTGACACTTGTCAACTATAAACCTCTGTCTGGCCTATAGCAGTCTATGACATTTCTCAACTATAAACCTCTGTCTGGCCTATAGCAGTCTATGACATTTCTCAACTATAAACCTCTGTCTGTCCTATAGCCAGCTATGACACTTGTCAACTATAAACCTCTGTCTGGCCTATATCAGTCTATGACACTTGTCAACTATTAACCTCTGTCTGGCCTATAGCAGTCTATGACACTTGTCAACAATAAACCTCTGTTTGGCCTATAGCAGTCTATGACACTTGTCAACTATAAATATGTCTGGCCTATAGCAGTCTGTGACACTTGTCGACTATAAACCTCTGTCTGGCCTATAACAGTCTGTGACACTTGTCAACTATAAACCTGTGTCTAGCCTATAGTAGTCTATGATATTTCTCAACTATAAGTCTCTGTCTGGCCTATAGCAGTCTATGACATTTCTCAACTGTAAACCTCTGTCTGGCCTATAGCAGTCTATGACACTTGTCAACTATAAACCTCTGTCTGGCCTATAGCAGTCTATGACATTTCTCAACTATAAACCTCTGTCTGGCCTATAGCAGTCTATGACACTTGTCAACTATAAACCTCCACCTGGCCTATAGCAGTCTGTGACATTTCTCAACTATAAACCTCTGTCTGGCCTATAGCAGTCTATGACATTTCTCAACTATAAACCTCTGTCTGGCCTATAGCAGTCTATGACACTTGTCAACTATAAACCTCTGCCTGGCCTATAGCAGTCTATGACACTTGTCATCTATAAACCTCTGTCTGGCCTATAGCTGTCTATGACACTTCTCAACTATAAACATCTGTCTGGCCTATAGCAGTCTATAACACGTGTCAACTATAAACTTGTGTCTGGCCTATTAGCATGCTATTTCACTTGTCAGCTATAAACATATGTCTGGCCTATAGCAGTCTATGTCACTTGTCTACTATAAACCTCTGTCTGGCCTATAGCAGTCTGTGACACTTGTCAACTATAAACCTCTGTCTGGCATATAGCTTGTCAACTATAAACCTCTGTCTGGCCTATAGCCCTATAGCGGTCTATAACATGTGTCAACTATAAACCTCTGTCTGGCCTATAGCAGTCTATGACACTTGTCAACTATAAACCTCCACCTGGCCTATAGCAGTTTGTGACATTTCTCAACTATAAACCTCTGTCTGGCCTATAGCAGTCTATGACATTTCTCAACTATAAACCTCTGTCTGGCCTATAGCAGTCTATGACACTTGTCAACTATAAACCTCTGCCTGGCCTATAGCAGTCTATGACACTTGTCATCTATAAACCTCTGTCTGGCCTATAGCTGTCTATGACACTTCTCAACTATAAACATCTGTCTGGCATATAGCAGTCTATAACACGTGTCAACTATAAACTTGTGTCTGGCCTATTAGCATGCTATTTCACTTGTCAGCTATAAACATATGTCTGGCCTATAGCAGTCTATGTCACTTGTCTACTATAAACCTCTGTCTGGCCTATAGCAGTCTGTGACACTTGTCAACTATAAACCTCTGTCTGGCATATAGCTTGTCAACTATAAACCTCTGTCTGGCCTATAGCCCTATAGCGGTCTATAACATGTGTCAACTATAAACCTCTGTCTGGCCTATAGCAGTCTATGACACTTCTCAACTATAAACCTCTATCTGGTCTATAGCAGTCTATGACACTTGTCAACTATAAACCTCTGTCTGGCCTATAGCAGTCTGTGACACTTCTCAACTATAAACCTCTGTCTGGTCTATAACAGACTATGACATCACCTATAAACCTCTGTCTGGCCTATAACAGACTATGACATTACTCAACTATAGACCTCTGTCTGGCTTATAACAGACTATGACATCAACTATAAACCTCTGCCTAGCCTATAACAGACTATGACATCAACTATTAACCTCTGTCTGGCCTATATCAGACTATGACATCAACTATAAACCTCTGTCTGTAAAGTCAATGTTACCATATATAAATGGATAATGAGGTCTATATATATATGAGATGTCATGTATATTATATACATGACATCTCATATATAGATAAACAAAGCAAACTTTAGAAAATTAAGCTTGTGTTTCAGTATTCACACCAGGTGTGGGATGAGTAACGTCTAGCTTC
>JAWPHD010022638.1:20000-24500 GCA_037043455.1 Cyrtodaria siliqua | reverse complement strand
CAGTAAACTGGGTACAACCTTCTTGCTCACGGCTTTAGTCAAATTGAGATGGGACATTACGCAGCACGTTGTTTAATCGAGTCGTTGAGAAATTGATCCAACTGAGGAAAACGTCGCACTAGGGCATTTCAAAAACATCAACAGAATTCTGATCGTATAAGTAATCTTTGAGAACAATTATTTCATTTAGTTAATGAAGTAAGATTGTTCAACATTCAAATACTAGGACTTCAAAACAGGGCGTTTACTAGTATGTTCTTAATAACTTTATATTGTTGAGCTTTCAAAATTTAGGAAAGCTTTTCAAGGATATATTTTCTTATTGTGATGTGATCAATTTTACATTCGTGATTATTTAGTGCAATAAAGTTTACATGTTTATATATTGGCATATCGACCAATCAGATTTACTGAGCAATGGAAGTATGGCATGAACGCTAAACTGTTTTGAAACCTTTTGTGTATATATTAAGAGACTTTTCTATTCAAATCAAATGAAAGAATCTTAGATGTAAGAGGTTTATCATCATTTTTGCAACTTGTTTACGCTTGAATTTAGGGTTATGTGCGTTTATGTGAGTTTTTTAGCAACGTTTTCGGTGCGCATTTGTAGCATATTATTTGATGCGCAATCGGAGATTTTATTCAAGCGACCTTTGGAGATCTCCGAGCCCGATATGTATATATATATACAGTATGTCTCAAATAATTTGCTTTCTTACTTTAATTTCGCATAGGTGGTTCCCCTACTACAACCTTTAAAGGATCTGCGTGTTGTTTAATCACCCTTAGTATAATATGTTGTCTGCCTTTTTTATTTAGTCGTTTTGCTGTTATATGTGATACACAGGCTTCATATCCTCTGCTCTGTTCCCAGCTAAATTACCTCTCACCTCTGCTTAAGCGATATTCTACTATACACAACGATTGGGCATTTTACTCCCAACGGACCAGTCAGTAATAACTATAACTGACGTGTAGTCGGGGAAAACATTTTACATCCGTCACACAGCACTAAACAAACGCTAGTGTAAATGTCAGTAAAAACTGAACGGTTTTATTTAATCTCCTTATAAAAGGTAATTTACCACGCAACACCACTCACGCCCTCTACCAATGGCTTAAACGGGATTCTACTTTAAAGCCAAACATATTGTGATATATGTGATTCCTGAGCTTGGGTGTTGGGGTGGAGCGGGGGTGAGAGGCGGGAGTGGGTTTGGGTGGGGGTGGGGGGGGGGGGGGGGGGGGGGGGGGCAACATATATGTGTAAGAATTGACTAAAACAACCACAGAAATATGTAAAAAAATAAAAAATATAAAAAAGGTGTGGAGGGGAGTGGGGGTATGGGGGGTGGGGAGGAGGGAGCCCATGCCCCAATATGGGTGAAGTAATAAGATGCATAATTCTATGACAAATCCCAAACCAAAATTATAGATATATAAATGCTTACATGCAAACCTAGATCTGCCTTTATTGCACATTTCATGGGCCATCACAATTTGGGTTCCATGGGAGCCCAGAATTTGCAGAAGACAAAATTACTTATCCAACCCTTAACAACATACTATAAGGAAACCAATTCCAAAATTTAGTTCAGCTAGGACAAGAAATGTAAGAGATATAGACCTGTAAACACGGCTTACACGCAAAATTTGATGTGAAACAGACATATTTTAAGGGCTATCAGAATTTGGGTTCCCTGGGAGCCCAGGGGTTACGGGAACCAAAATTGCTTATGCAGCCCTTAAGATAATGCTATAAGGAAGCCCATGGCCAAAATTGGTTGTGCTAGGGTAAGAATTGTAAGAGATATAGACCTGTAAACACGGCTTACACGCAAAATTTGATGTGAAACAGACATATTTTAAGGGCTATCAGAATTTGGGTTCCATGGGAGCCCAGGGGTTACGGGAACCAAAATTGCTTATGCAGCCCTCAAGATAATGCTATAAGGAAGCCCATGGCCAAATTTGGTTGTGCTAGGATAAGAAATGTAAGAGATATAGACTTGTAAACACAGCTTACACGCAAACCTTGATGTGGGACGCCGACCCCGTGGTGATTACATAAGCTCTCTTATTCTTCGAATAGTCGAGCTAATAATAATAAATCAATAAAAAAACAAGAGGTCAATGACCTTGAAGCTCTACTGATTGATTTTGATTTCAGGAAGTAGTCGCTACAAACTTGTTTTTTGAAAATCTATTTTTAGCCGTGGCGGCCATCTTGAATTTCCGGCCGACCTGAAATTTTGCTAGGATCAATTATGACATAGAGACACGTTTTTAGGTTCTTGCCCAACTGGACCCTGAACCTTACAATCTGTGAAAGTTTCAATCAAATCGCATCGTAAATGCACGAGATACAGCGATAACAAGATTTGCCTACAAACACCAGTGGCGGCCATCTTGGATGACGTCATGACCCCAAAAGTTTCGGGACACTAAGTTAGCTTGAGCTATATCATTGTGTAAAATTAAAAGGCCGTGAGACCAGTCATACTATGAAAAGTGACGGTGAGAAGAACAGGAATAATAATAACAGAGACCTGATCAAACGGGCTTTCCTGTCATGACGTCACAACTGTCAGAGTTGTCGAAGATGAAGACACTGATTGATTTATCACGAAAATAACTTCGAACATGCAATCAGTGAAAAAAACGAATTTCTGACTATTTTGACGTCATATACTGACGTCATGATGTCGGGATACCGTATGACGTTCTGGCACAACCGGACTCTGAACTCTACAATCTCTGAAAGTTTTATTCAAATCCGATAATAAATAGAGAAGATATAGACAAAACAAGAGTTCATTTATGACGTCACTGGCGGCCATCTTTGATGACGACATGACAACATTCCACATTATAGCACAACTATACTTTAATATCTTCAAACTGAGAAAGTTTTATCAAACTCCGATGATAAATGAATGAGATATGGCGAATACAAGATTTCTTAAATGACGTGATTGGCGGCCATTTTGGATGACGTCATGACGTTAAAACTGTCAGCGTCGACTGAGACAATGACAATGATTAATTTTAGAGCAAAACAACTTAAAAAATGCAATCAGTAAATAAAACGGATTTTTAATAACATGGTGACGTCACTGACATCAAGGCGTTATGACGTAGAGACAAGTTTTGACGTTTTTGCACATCTAGACCCTGAACTCTACTAGCTGTGAAAGTTTCATTCAAATCCGACCATACATGTTCGAGATCTAGCGCTAACAAGATGTTTATCATGACGTCACTGGCGGCCATCTTTGATGACATCATGACCATTTTTGACACTCTTGCACAATTCAACCTAATTCCCTACAGGCTGCGAAAGTTGCATCAAAATCCGATACTAAATGCAGGAGATATAGCCATTAGAAGATTTCTTAAATGACGTCATTGGCGGCCATTTTGGATGACGTCATGACGTAAAAACTTTCAGCGTCGACTAAGATGATGACACTGATGGATTTTACAATAAAACTTTTTAAAAAATGCAATTAATGAAAAAAACGGAATTTTCATAAAATTATGACGTCACCTTCGTCAGGAGGAGTTTATGACGTAAGGACACGTTTTGACGTTCTTGCACAACTAGACCCTAAACTCTACAATCTGTGAAAGTTTCATTCAAATCCCATTCTAAATGCATGAGATACAGCGATAACAAGATTTGCCTACAAACGCCAGTGGCGGCCATCTTGGATGACGTCATGAACCCAAAAGTTTCGGGACACTATTCCAGCTTGAGCTATATCATTGTGTAAAATGCGTGCGACCATTCTTACTATGAAAAGTGGCTGACAGAAGAAGAAGAAGAAGAATTGAATTGAATTGAATTGAATTGGGGTTTTAAGGCGCACCAACACATGAAAAGGTTATATGGCGCCTAAAAGGCATGAACATGCCAGGCTCATCTTCCATGTACATCGAGATAAAATATGGAAAATGGGCCTAGAACCTTCTCACCCTGAACTGCAGAGTTGCTGCAAATTCTATCGTAGAAACTCCATTTACGCTGGAGCCACGTTATTGTTTATCTGCCACTGCTCTTAGTGATGTGAGTGAGATGGCACCTGAAACAATGCAGGGGTCATGATAAAGACCTTTAATGAGCATGAACAAAAAATGACAAAATGAATATGAATGGGGTGTGGGGGGGGGGGGGGGGGGGGGGGGGGGTCCTACCCTCTGCATGTGACGGTGTGTTTGCAGTGGTTGTATTCTACCCCGGCAACCACACGGGGAAGAAGAAGAAGAAGAAGAAGAAGAAGAAGAAGAAGAAGAATAAACAACCTAATAATAATATAAAATAAAGGAAGTAATAAAAAAGAAAGATAGAAAGAATATATTAATCTGCAAGAGCATGTAATGAGCACTCAGTATACTTTTGGGAAAAGGGCGGGATTATGGAATCCTGGTGCGATTATTTATGCATCTGACCATAGATCTACTTACATATATATCCATGATCTGACGTCCAGGGGC
>JAWPHD010022638.1:0-17500 GCA_037043455.1 Cyrtodaria siliqua | reverse complement strand
GCATATAAAACGCATCTCTTGTTGGATTTCTGTAACAACAGACAGAAACAAAAGCGATTACTTTCCAAGGTATTCGCCTTTCTTTATATATTTGAACAATAAAATAATTAGTCACTTTCAAATTCAAATCTGTTATCTGCACCATTTGCTCAGTATTGTTAATAGAAATCAAGCATATTAGACATGTTTACTGTCTACGATTTTTTAAAAATCAAAAGTGAAAATCTGAAGAAAAGGAGCTACAGTTTCCATTGTATCAACAGGGAAATGAGGCAAACCATACTAGTTAACAACATGTACATTTTTAACGTTATACATAACGAACATTGTCGTAAAGGCGCTGTTGTTCATATGTTTGCGGAAATTTTACTTTCTGTGTGTTTATATTGTGTAATGTCTAACGTAATTATTAATGTTAGTTAAATGAGTTTTGACAGGTGTAAACGCACGAGTATCAATACAGACGTTCCTTGATACAGCAGACAAATCAGACATGTGTGTTCTTTTGATACCAGACTGGTCTCCTATCAGAATTTGTTCTAATTAGAAGATCTTTTTCATGGACACGCAACAAATAGTTCATCGATCTGTCAAGACATAGTTGTAGTGATATTAAAACGTTATATATTTATTACAAGTACACGTATATGGCTCAACTGTTTTGACAATCAATTGCATATAAATAAATATCATTGATAAGATGATGACCACTTGCATCGTAAGAACAAACATTATCTGGAAAAAGATCATGGTAACAAGTAACCGATTAAGTACACGTTGTTGCAAAATGTAATTATCACATCAATATACAATAGTCAAACTTGAAATGTATATAGCATTCGCGAAACGGAGTCGGTCAAAAACACGCATTTGAAACAAATAACAATTACAAAGATAGATAATCACTTAGAAAAAGCATTATATGCTATTCCTCAGCTTGACTACAAGCTCTAGAAAAGGGAATAAGATTAGAAACAAATGCTCCATAAGATGTGCACAAGGAACATCCCCATCTAAGTGAAGATAATTAGATAATTAACGATGTCAAAATTGAAATAATCTATATTGACATCAAGAAAAGAAGCGACGGTATCAGAAACGCTAGCTTTAGGATGGATATGTTTTAACCATAGTAGAAACATTGGGATAAAAACAATCTGCCTATAAACTATAGTTTCATACATGACGAACATGTTTATGTTGAAACATATAAGTGCTTAACTTTTTGGAAAGTCTGCATAGTGTAAATGTCTACATTGACATCAGTATAAAAACATTTTTACACGTATTTACACGTATATATGGTACAGCCATAAAACGTAGAAGTTTTCCCTGCCAAATGTCTTTTGGATAAGAGCAATGATCTTGTATTATACAAGGTTGTATGGTGAGGTTGTATATAGTATAGAATAGTCATACGTAGTTATAGATGAAACGTGAGACTTGTTGCATTATTATCAATAAGGTCTCCAAAATTAATTCCAGAATTTTCAATAACTTAAGCTATTTGGAATCCCATAGATAGTTTGAATACATACAAAACATTCGGAAGCAACAAGCACAGAGAGGTTTGTTTTACTTATCGTACGCACCAGACTTGACAAAGTTGCATTGAGTTACATGCGTGGAAACAACATCATTCTTAGTATATTGAACTGGAGTATGCGAATTAGTTCACCCGAGTTCCAGAAATAAAAGCTTGACGTTTTGTAGGCGTCAAACTATAATACATTAATAGATCTAGTTACAACAAATGTGTTATGAAATTCTTGGATTCCAAATTTTAGACTACAAAACAAAAATACAGGAAGAAGTAAATATGTGTTTTCTGTTTAAAAATCAATACGGGTATCTCTGGATTTTAAGGGTTCGCCAATAGTATAAAGTGGGTGGGGTATGGTAAAAATTACAATGTCAATTTTTGCTTAAACTTCAATTTTCTTGCAACTGTCAATGCTGACATAGTGTGTCACATGTATAAGGAAACAGTTTGATAGCTAGTGTTTTGGATAAAAGAAATTCATAAAAAAAGATATTGTATTTTTGATTTCAGTACCTCGGGTGAAAACAATTATTGACTTCTTTTCCTTTTTTATTGAAAGTGAATACACACATCCATAGTCCAGTATGTTGTTTACAATATGTAAGAATAAAAATGAAAATTTAAATAACAGCAAGTTAATAAAACAGAATTTCATAACACCATCTATGCCAAATCAATGAATTTTCTGCACCGTGTTTTATCCCCAAAAGTAGTGCAAATCACTTTTAAATTATACTATTTGCACGAGATTTACTACTACTAATAGTAATACTACACAATGATTATTGAATGAACGGTATTACAAACATTTGTTTACCTCATGAACGATCCCCTATTGCGACTGTATTCTGATAGATCTGAACAGTTTATAACAAGTGCGTGGGGAAAACGTATTGTTTCTTCTTAAATATGTTATTCTTGAGAGAATAAGCCTCGAAACATTATAAAATCAGTTAATTTGGCAAATAAAATATTGTTACTTTCTAATTTCCGGAAACTTCTCATTCGCAACATCTCGATTATTTCTATGAAGTATGATTCCGAACGTAGCCGGTATTATCCGAGTTTTCACGAACGAATGCCTTATAACACCTACAATTGCATAAAGTAGTGCCATTTTTATTTCTTATTTTTAGTATTTATAACGGCAAGGGTCCATTTTCTTCGTTTTCTTGCAACATTTATAACACAAATGATAAGAATATTGTTTAAAATGAAAAATACAATTTGTAATTATAAAATCGAAAATTCGATTCGTGTTTCCCTAGTATGCATCGTTAAAAAATGATAGGCGTAGAATTCGTAATCGGTTAATCGGTCATATTTTGTTCAGCTAGGTGAAGCATTGAAAATACAACAAGAAAACGTAAAATCTTTTACTCGACATCCATGATTATCCGACAGGTGATTTGATTCGTCTTCAATGTTTTAACAATCTACTTAGGGTAATGTTCAAGATTCACATATATGTTCTGTAGCTGCATAGATGACTCTCACACCATTTTAGGCAATAATCCACGTTCCACTTTTGTTTACATATTTTTATGAATGAAAAATATGGCCGAAGAAAACTTCAACGTGTCAACGAAGTTATTTACTTTTTTCTGCAAAACTGGTTTGAATTTCGACTTAATACTCTAACATATTGTTAATCATTGTCTATACATTTAATCTAATTAAGCCAAAAAACAATTATTTTGTTCAGTAATTATATTGTTTGCAGGGAAGTCCTTTATCCTATTGTTTTTGTTCACGCTAATTAAGTACCCACATATTGACATTTTTCCTTATGACTAAAGTGAATTATACTCAAAGTTTAATATGAAAGGTGTGTTTCATATTTTCAAGACTGTCTAGTTATTTAGGTTTCAAAACCTAGTCCCCCACCCACTGGAAAGTCAATTCAGAACATTGGCGAACCCTTAAAGATGAAATTTGTCCTAAATCAACAAATCCGTTGTTGATATGTTTTTAATTATTAAATATCATTATAAATACGATGTTTACTATGCTATTGATGTATGTTTAGTGAAAATATGTTTTTAAAGATAAAAAAAGAAAAGGCGAACAGGCATTGCCAAATATTCGAAAAAAATCTAAGGGGAAAAACTCTTGCGCGAATTACCGGAAATGACGTCATTGGGAACAAACTATTTTTTGTTTACATTGGGACTGAACGCAAAACAGTATACCTTGTGTGAAAATGTGAGAATGAAGCAATGTCAGAGGAAATGCCCGTGATAAAACGGTTACACCATGTGCAACCTTACGATTTGGAGCCAGAATACGTGTCTGAGGACGAAAATACATCGGATTCATCAACTGATGATGAAGTCGTACGCGGTGCAGGTGCACATGGAGAGCTTATAAAGACTATCGTGTGATGTCATTCGTTACGTTCAGTGGTTCATTACACTATTCACTAATCTAACAAAATAGCGTATGTATACACTTACAGCAACAACAAACAAAAAAACAACGTAAACATTGTTTTCATCGAAATCTGACAGTAACTGTAAGTCACCCGCAACATTGCAATATCTTGGTACATACACAATAACCGCGAAATGTAGTATATTCCGAATGAATGGACCTGGTCTATACCTATACATTAATACATGGATATATATGTATGTAACTCTATGGTAATACGAGCGTCAGATTTCTTTTGCCGATAAGTAGACATGGAACAAATATATATATTAGATATTATCCATAATTGATAAAAAAAAATGAATAAAAACAATAATAAATGAAACGGCATATAATTTCGGCGCCATAATTTCTATAGTATTATATATTTGCCATAAGTCGCAATCAACACCAAACACTCTAGGAGCGGTGTTTGCAATATGACACGCTCTCTATCTCCACGTGCCCCCAAATATCAATACAGACTAATAGAATATTGCGGTGCACTATTGAAGTGCAGCCTAATTTGGGTACATACGTCGGTATATCACAAAAGCACGCACCATTTAGGGAAACCTAGTTTTATGATATATTTCCTGTTTATTGCAATTACTTGAGCGGTGTAATACCGCCGAGGGCAGACGCGTATTGCACAAGACGGATATATCACATGATATTTGTCGCGCACAAAGAGAGAAAAATACTATGATTTAAATAATATAGCCAAATGTATTATGAGAACAATATAGACAGTTAGTAAGTATACTTACTCATGTATACTTACTCCTGATAAACAGATCGAAAACAGACCAAATATATCAAATTACCATAATATAAAGTATATTATTCTATTATCACTGTAGGGATCCGTACACCGGATCTTGGTCAAGACCCCGTTCACTAGTACGGAGTTTTGGTCAGCCATGTTGTAGAAAACGTGCGGATAACAACAGCAAAGGTAGGTTAACCACGTTTTTCTCCTATTTTTGTTCATGTATATGAATAATCAGTATTGCTATATGTTGCGGAAACATTTCCCCGTTCAAATATTACCGTACATTGTTGACATATTACTTTAAATGCTACAATTCGGATCAAAGAAAAACAATTGCCGGTGCTGAAATTCGCCCAAAGTACCCTTTAGCAATAAATATCTCATTAATTTTCAAGTTAATGAAAATTTTGAATTGGCAGATTTATTTGTTTTTCCAATATACGTTCATGTTGAAAATTTCAGCATCATTCATCCGAAATTGGCCGAGATATGAATCGAAACAAAACGTGCCCAGCATAACTAATTCATATGAAAAGACGCTGATTTGTGTACGGAGTCTTGTCCATGTACTGTACGGGGTTTTGCAATGCTAAGATTGTTTTCGCTGCTCTGCACTGATGTTATTTACTTATATTTGTAGTAATTCGTAGACATTATTTAGGTCCTATATGTCTTATACCATTCTGTATTGTTAAGACGAAAAAATGCAGAAAACTAAAACTTAAAAGGGGTAATTCTTGAGAAAGACTCCGTACTTATTCCAAATAACTACATGTACTACAAACTAAGTCCAGACGTATATTATTGTCTGTTAGAATTGATACAGTTGTCCAATTTTAGCTCATTGTGACCACAGTTAATGTCATATAAATTTTTTCTCATTTACAACAATCCATTACATTGGTCAATCTTTATTCAACTTAGAAATGAGGTAATTGCTTTAATCCGCGAATCTAAGGAATCATACAAGTCAAAACTTATATCCCAGTTAACTGATAAATCAATCCCCCCGTGTAAATGGTGGCGTATAGCAAAATCGATCTCTAAATTGAACAAAGTAACTCAACCAAACTTTCTAATAAAAAATAACGGTCGTATTTTAATACATCCAGTAGACAAAGCAAACGCATTGAATTCTTCCTTTTCTGCAACATCTCATATTGAACATGAACCGGAATTACCTACTTTTCATAATCGCACGGACTATAAAATGAATGACTTTATTATAAATGAAACGGAAGTAATTGATCAATTGAAAATCTTGAAATTATCGAAACCTCCAGGCCCAGATATGATTAGCCCAAAGGTGTTAACATTAGTTTTAAATAGCATCGCTGCTCCATTGACGCGACTTTTTAATCTGTCATTGTCCACTAGAAAAGTACCATACCAATGGAAACAGGCGAATGTAACTCCTATTTTTAAGGGCAAGGGAGAACCTGACATGCCGGGCAATTATAGGCATATATCCATTACCAGTATTATTTGCAAATTGATGGAAAAAATCGTATTTAAACACTTGTTCAACTATATCAAAACGAATAACCTTCTGTGCAAATACCAGGCAGGCTTTCAACCTAGAGACTCTACAGTAAATCAGCTCATAGAAATATATAATAACATAATAAGCAACCTCGACGCTGGGAAAGATGTACGATTTATATTTAGCGTTTGACAAAGTATGGCATGCTGGGTTGCTTTTTAAATTAGCTAAATATGTTATCAATGATTCATTATGTAACTGGATACGTAGCTATCTCTCTGATAGGCAGCAAAAAGTAGTCCTAGATGGATTTTCTTCAAGCTTCAGTACTATAGATGCAGGTGTTCCGCAAGGCTCTATTTTAGGTCCGTTTTTATTTCTGCTGTATATAAATGACATCACAGATGACTTATTGAATGATGTACTGTTATTTGCTGATGACACTTCTCTTTTTGTTGTAATTGATAAAAAAACAGTAAAATGTGCCAACTCTCTTACAAATGATCTTTGCAAAATATCTGAATGGTCAAAAAAATGGGCTGTTACATTTAATCCTCAAAAAAACAAAAGCCTGGTTTGCACTAGAAGAAACTATAACCACCTACCAGTCTACTTTGATAATGATATAGTACAAGACGTAGCGTCACATTGCCACCTTGGATTAACAATTCAGTCCATGCAACTTGGTCGCATCATATAGAAAATATATACGAAAAAGCATGTGCACGATTTAACATTCTAAGAATGCTTAAGTACAAACTTGACAGACATTCTCTATTAAAAATATATATCGCTTTTATAAGACTTATACTTGAATATGGAGATTCAGTATGGGATAACTGTACACAGGGAGAATCTGATCTATTAGAGAGCATCCAAGTTGAAGCAGCACGAATAATAACAGGCCTCAGATGCAATTCCTCTAGATCATACTTATATACTGAATTGAACTTAGAAACATTAACAAAAAGAAGAAAAGATCATAATCTTGTAACTATTTACAAAATAATTTATGGCATAGGTCCAGATTACATGTATAACTTAATCCAGCCATACTTACCTGTAAACAATAATTATAACCTTCGAACTTCAGGATTAAACTTACGTCTCCCTCTTTGTCGTACAACATCATATTATAACAGCTTTCTGCCGAGTACAATTAAATTGTGGAATGCTTTACATTTAGACGCTAAAAATGCACTATCTGTAGAACAATTTAAGCATAAACTTAAGGCTATTGAACATAGGACTGACAGTCCATATCAGTATAATATAGGAAATAAGAATGATAACATCATCCATAGTCAATTAAGAAATAACTAAAGTTATCTAAATACGCATTTATTTGACCACTTCTTGACAGATTCAGCAGTATGTCCGAAATGTGGCAATCCATGTGAGGACAATACTCTTTTTTTTCCAACTGTCCACTGTATAACCAATTCAGAAATGACTTACTTGATACCCTAGCTAATCTTGTTGATGTCACGCATATCAACATTGACTTGATACTGAATGGCAGTTCCAATCTAGACGATACTACGAACTCAGAAATTGTACTTATCGTCCACAAATACATCAAGTGTACCAGGGGATTTTCGTAGAATTATAGATGTATGTACATGTACATATGTATATGTAATGTACATGTACATATGTATATGTATGTATATACTATTGTATTTTCAGATATGTTTTGTCACAATGCTAGAAGTTTTTTTTATATATTATCATCTTTATCCCTTTTTTATTGTAATTTTTATTTTTTTGTTTGTTTTCTCAGTTATCTTAAATTCCAAAATTAACTATTGGTTACAGAAACTCATACTAAAACCATTATATTTTGTAATAATCGGTACATTTTTATATATATTTCGTATTGGTTTCCAGTATGATTTTCTTTCTGTTGATTCTTTTTTTTTCTCGCTTAAATTCTTTCTGACAGTACAAAGTGTTAATACTAAACAATCACGGTACACATGTTTCAAAGATTCTAAGTTAATTGTCAAACCAATATATGCAAACTGTACTACAATTCCACATTTTATGTTATGTTTGATATGAATTTATTGTTTATATGTACCTTGATATGGGAGAGGTCTTACATAGGCATTGCCTGTTGTCCAATCCCATTCAGTACTTGAATAAAATGTTGTTTAAATAAAGTATTATTATACGTCCCACAGGCGTTAAAATCCTTACCGTATTTTTTCAAACAGTTTGCCTGTCAGGTTAAAATTAATTCTATGCCCCATACTGACATCTAAACTATGTCAAACTTTCCTAAGCATGTTAATAGGAAATGTAAAGTTGATTCTTAAACTACATTGACAACACATGATATAGATAACGGCATGGGTTAATATTAATTATCTATATAGCTCGCATGATTATATCTGTTCAAGGAAATCTACGTTGATTCAGTTCTAATGACACTACATTGACTGTTTACAAACATTCAATGAATGTTTTATGTATTACATGTAATGCAAGTACCACTAAAACCATAGTTTCATACAATATATTTAAAGCAAAACTCCGTACAGTAAAAAGAGAATATTTGCAGTACTCCGTACACAAGTGCCCAAGACCCCGTACACAAACATTAATTTTGTTTCGATTCATATCTCGGTCAATTTCGGATGAATGAAGTTCAACATTTGAACATGCACGTATATTGGAAAAACAAATAAATCTGCCAATTCAAAATTTTCATTAACTTGAAAATTAATGAGATATTTATTGCTGAAGGGTACTTTGGGCGAATTTCAGCACCGGCATTTGTTTTTCTTTGATCCGAAATGTAGCATTTAAAGTAATATGTCAACAATGTACGGTAATATTTGAACGGGGAAATGTTTCCGCACCATATAGCAATACTGATTATTCATATAAAATGAACAAAATTTGGAGAAAAACGTTGTTAACCTACATTTGCTGTTGTTATCCGTACGTTTTCTACAACATGGCTGACCAAAACTCCGTACTAGTGAACGGGGTCTTGACCAAGATCCGGTGTACGGATCCCTACAGTGATTATACTTGTTTTACTTATTGCACGAGCTAAGAGGCGTTATTGTTGTTGCTTTGCCATAAAACATTACTGAATTAATATAAAAGCTAGTAATATTATTAATTTTCTGCCTTGTAATAAATATCCATGAAACATTTTGTATTTTTTTTTCAAATCCAAAGCCCTATATATGTTCATAATATATATCTATAATACTATTGGCAGAAAAGGGTGTATAATTTAAAATTATTAAAATTAAAATTTGGAAACAAAGACACAGTGTTTATTTCACCGGATTCATTTAAATTTATATGCTGAACGTTCTAAGCAATTTTTTAAAAAAAGACGGCTACATAATATTAGCGTCGTCAACTCTTCATTGATTCACGTAAAGACGCATGCTTCTAATTCAACAGCTAAACATTCACGGTGTATATAAAGATCTAAGACTATACACCTTTCTTCAATTTATCATAACGTATACCCGATGAGGTGCTGAGATAATTGAACATAAATTTCAATCTTATTTCATGTATGAATTTTCTCCTCAACGCCGGTCGAATAGGCGAATACAACTTGCTTGGAGACGGCGGTGTTATGCACTTCTCATTTTTATAGTCGAATACCGTTGGTACCGCTGTTGATTTTAATCTGCATGGCCTTTTGTTCTCCAAATTCAAAGATAATGAAACCAAAAGATGGACTTCCCACAAAGTCAACTCAAAATGTTTGCTACAAACTCGCGCGTCTTTCGTAGGTTCCCACTTTCTCGACGAGTCGGGCGATTTTCTTCGGTAACGTCTGCCCACACTTCAAATCTTAATATATCATTATCTCGATTAGGGAAACGAAAGAAACTTAGGTTATTATCTTGTCCTTCTTTATGCAAACTTTTTCACCCAGCAACAACACAAGACATTTTTAACAAGTACCATAAAACGTAATCCTACATAGACAATACTATACAACTCAATGCGACACCGCGAATCGTTTGGTACCAATGACGTCACAGGATCACGTGTCACTTACCCGTCTTCAAAAAGGGCGAAACTCGAAGCGTGTGCGCTATGGGATAAAATTGGCTACTGTGAGAAAACGGGACAACCAATAAGTGTAAGATTTGAAAATATTGTATATTATATACGTATATTTCCGAATATATACTCAAAGTACACGCTATATTTCACCTTTAAGAATTTTCCTAGTAGAAAGGTAGTTCGGGTTAGGCCATTGCTCAAATCAATAACAATTATAACTAAAACTGTTCCCCACAAGCAGATTTACAGAAACATTATCCCCTCAAACCTTGCCGTTTTGCCTTCCCACGAGAAATCTGCCATAATATCTCGCCCTTGTTAAACGTAAAAGTCTAGAATTTCATGATTTTTAGTTAGATCAGCAGAGCTTATGCCGTGGTGCGGTGTCAGTCGTCCGTCTGTTCATCCGTAAACTTTTTTTGTAGCGACTTCTCCTCTGAAACTATAGAATGGATTTTCACGAAACGTTACAGAAATGTTGTCCATGAAGTCTAGTTGATCCTAGCAAAAATTCATGTTGATGTGAAATCCAAGATGGCCGCCAAATCTAAAAATATATTTTAAAAAAACAAGTTTGTAGCGACTACTTCTTGAAAACTCTAAGTGATATTGATATGGGACTTTTTCTAAAATGATCAGCATGACATGATGTTGGTCCTTGTCGAAAATCGTTTTGATTCGACGTTAAACATTGCTGCCAGCGGCCATCTTGTTTTACATAGCGTTATTTAGTAAAATATCATAGCGACTACTCCTCTGAAACTACTCGACGCATTTCCATGAAACTTCACAGGAATGTTGCTCTTGATGTCTAAATGATCCTAGCAACATTTCAGGTTGGTCGAAAATTCAAGATGGCCGCCACAGCTAAAAATAGATTTTCAAAAAACAAGTTTGTAGCGAGTACTTCTTGAAAACTATAAGTGATATTGATATGGAACCTTTTCTGAAATGATCATAGGGAATGATGTTGATCCTTGTAGAAAATTATTTTGATTCGACGTTAAACATGGCCGCCAGCGGCCATCTATGTTTACATAAGAGTTATATAATGAAAATGATTACTTCTCTGAAACTACTATACGGATTTTCATGAAACTTCACAAGAATGTTGCTCTTGATGTCTAATTGATCCTAGCAAAATTTCAGGTCGGTACTTCTTGAAATTGATATGCGTCTTTTCCTAAAATGATCAGATGATGTTGATCCTTGTCGAAAATTATTTTGATTCGACGTTAAACATGTGCTTGGGCTCTCGTGGCTGCCCAACTTGCACTGTACGTATTTAATTGATATTACCAAATTGCATATTAGTTAGTTTATAAACTATTATACACTCAAGTGATATGAAAACGCAACACGGGAATTTCCGCTATATATTGCATATACTGCACACTTAATTGCACATAATATTCCAAAGAAATCCCAATATGTTTTTTAAAAAGAAAGTTGCAGTTAACTAGAGAAAGGACACAACTGTGATGTTGTAGACGTTTTAATCACACTACACTTTGTAACAAGAACTTCATAAATGTTGAAGTAGCTCTTGGAATAATTGAGTTAGTTCAGTACTGTATGTAACGTAAATAGTTTGCAAAATGTTGCATCCTAAGTTTGCTCACATGATTGAACCAAACGCGTACTCTGTGAATAATGAAACATTGAAGGAATACTATTTGCTGTATTATTTGTTGTTTTAGTATTTTTTCCAAAAGGAAAGGTCTTACGTAGCCATGTACCATTCGATTAAAAGCAGCATATTGTACATACAATATATAGCGGAAATTCCCGTGTTGCGTTTTCATATCACTTGAGTGTATATACAAAACTGTACAGTGTATTGAAGTTTTAAACAACATAAATTAAACATTCTAAACGGTGCTTTCAGTGGTTTGGTCGGTTTCAAGTGTATGATCATTGAGTGCAAAAAACACCAAACGTTGAGCCTGTGACATTTATACCACAATGGCTAATCGAAATACTAAATTTTGGTTTTGTATTTCACATACATGTTTAAACTAGTGCTGCATTTATCAAAACAATATTAAGCTATATGCTCGTAATGTAGGATATTTGGTACACAAGTATGTTAAATTTATATGAGGACATACTGCAAGTATTACTTTGCGCCTGGTAATATATACCGACTCCGGTTTCATTTAAAACTTCTCAAACTGAGACGCCAATTGATATTTTCCTTAACACAAACAGTATTTAGATCTTATTTCAAAACAAGTTAGTACGTTTTACATATTCCTTTAGCAGCTTGTCAATATATAACAAAATACACACATTTTTTCTTTCAGTTTATGTGTGAAATGATTTGGATTATAAATAACAAAACCTGCATTTTCAGTCGAAGACAATATAACGTGTTTTAGTTTACTGTAACCGATGTCTGACTAAATAAATAGAACGATATCGCCATCAATTACAAAACAGTGTTCATGATGTTAAAGCATGCTGTTCAACGTTGACACGTTTTATTGCACACGTACACGGGTCAGATTGCCAAAATATCAGTCATTGTAAGGGTCTGTTAGTCAGACTTGATAGAACAACAGTTTAAGTAAGATAGTAATTGTGTTTTAATGTAATAGTACAGATCTACGTTACTTAACAATGTTAAAAATAGATTTCGATCGTACACATATTGATGAATTTGAAAACTTAGAGAGAATATATTGAACTTGATTGTGCGTCTGTTGTTCATTGGCTCGATTTACAGTTGTCAACTGACGTCAGTTCTATTGTAACCATTCGATTAAGATATTTGAAGTTCCATTAGTTTTATTCTTGTAACTACATGTGTGTTTCTATGTTTTTTCAGTATGGATGCATCTACTGAACAATGGAGTCTTTATATCATGGACCTACTGGCTGCTATTGGCTATTCTACCACAGAGGTGGGAATACGTCGTCTCAAATGGGAGCTTCTGAATTTTACTGAAAATAAATTGCAAAAATTTCACCCTAGTGTCCTACAATGTCATGCTTCTGGCAGTGCCTCTGAGGGAATGTCGGGAGGCTTTTTTTATAATGGCGAAAAAAGCGACTTTGATAGAGTTCACATACTGAAAAGTGTCCACGTAAACCGTAATATTATTACTCATTCAGCAACCGAATGGACGGATACGAGCGATGTCCATGTCTGTATGACTGACGACGAAAACTTTCCGGGATATGTCAAACTACCGATAACTGAAGCCAATCTACATTTCTGTGACGTCTTTACCGCTTGCGACGGTATTGTTTACCTTCAAAACAGTCTCCCACAGTTGGAAGCATTTATTCAAGACGCATTTGAGAATCGTACACCAAAAATACCTACGACTAAGCCTGTCCCCCACGGCCCTGCAATGATGCAACAGGCATCAACGTCGAAACCTGTTGCAGAAGAACTGGCAAAAATGACAGGTTTATCAGAAGATGATTTAGCTGAAACACTAAAATTTGATTTGGACTTCGTTAATTGTTTGTTCTATCAATCATGGCCAAAACAGGCAAGAAAATGGAAAACAAGACAAAGAAACTCCGGATGGCCGTCAAAAAATACTATAGATAAGATTGTAGCTAAAGGTTGCATGCTGATAGTTCGCAAAAAGAAATCCAGTGGCGCATATCTTTCAATGTTGCAGAGAAAATGTTATCACACGAATTCAATGAAGTGCAGCTGTGCTGCTATGGTTTGATGAAAATCGTTTTGAAAGATCACCTTCGGCACACTGAAGATGACATGCTTTCATCATATATGATGAAAGTGACTGTGCTCTGGTTTTCAGAAAATGCAGATGAATGTGATTTCCTTCCGGAAAACTTCCTTGCTAGCTTCTTGAAGTGTCTGAGTAAGCTCCGATGTTGGTTACAGAAGAGATTCATGCCAGGTTATTTCATTGAAGAACAAAATATTTTCAGTTCGAAGTTTACTGAGAAAACGTCTGAAAACTTAATCAATGGCCTAAACAGTGTAATCGAGAGCCCGTTATCTGTCTTGAAATTCAAAACATTTGATTCAGTTAGAAAGCTTAGTGCAGGAGACCAAATAAAAGTTGAGATGATAGCTTTGAAATCGGTTATTTTGTCATGGGTCGAGTTGAGGCTGGGTTTATTAGAAAACCTGTATTTCGCCGTTAAAAATGACACTCTTTGGCAAGGATATTCAATGTTTGACATAGAAGATTCTATCCAAAAATACAGCGTCATTTTGACGGAACTTTCAAGCGAACGTAGATATTTGACACCAATGATAAACATGGTAGAGCATTGCCTCGGATTTTTGAAGTACTCGTATCACAGAAAAGATGGAAGGTCAAGCCCATTAGAGCCTGAAACTGAAATATTAATTACACAGCCGAAGATGTCAGATTTGACACATATACCTTTGAGAACGGCGACTTACTTCACTATGGAGAGTCGATTTGATGAAGCTCTTGCTCTAGTTGACAATGTTCTTAAACATACCGATGCAATTGACAACCGGGGAAAATATTTAGAATACATGTACAATGTGATCAATTCATGTATTCACTGGCTTATCGATACTGATGATGACCAACGACTCTTCACCCACTTTGCGGACATAACAACGTTACTTTCTGAAAAAGACCAACACATTGAAATGATCTATGCTAGAATATGGTCCAAAGAAAGAAAATACCTCGTGAACATCCCAAACGTCGCGTTGAACCAGATTTCCTTTGACGTAAGCTTCATGGCTGCCGAAATTCATGCATTGCCGAAAGCGTTGCAATATGAATTGGCATTTTCTGGAAAATCAGGTTTGCCGCATCTGAAAGTCCATCCGATTATATACGCATTGTTTATTAGGTTCATGTGCTTTCAAGGCTTGGGACATGGGCATGATAGTTTGTCTGCAGTACTTATGGAGTTAAAAACCGTGGTGAAAGGTGTTGAACATATTTACAAGAAATCTGGGTACAATCTTCTCGCTCACGGCTTTAGTCAAATTGAGATGGGAAATTACGCTGCACGTTGTTTAATTGAGTCAATGAGAATTGATCCAACTGATGAAAACGTCGCACTGGGGCATTTTAAAACCATCTACAGAATTCTGATTGCATAAGTAAGACTTTAAGAACAATTAACATGACGCCAATACTTCGGTATCACCGCCCTAACGTTGAGGTCGGAGTCAATATACTAGATTTTATTGTAATACAGTTGCACGTGCTATTGTTGGAGGTATCATACTCGTTTGATTGGTTAAATGGATAAATGATTGACAACTGCCGTCATGTTAATTATGTCATTGAGTTAATGAAACAAAATATTTAACATTCAAATACTAGCACTTCAAAAAATGTTCTTTAATTAATAGGGTGTTCTTAATAACTGATATGTTCTTAATTATTGTATATTATAGAGCTTTTAAAAATCACGTGTAACGCCTTTTACGACTATATTTTCTTATTGTGATGTGAAGAATTATTTTACAATCGTGATTATTTTATTTAGATTGCTTTCTATTTCGAACGGTTCTATATAATACTCTCCTATTGTTTCATAAAAAATATTTTCTCCTTTCTGATATGTTGCATGAAGTATATTCTCATGTGTTGTACTCACGAGTCAAAGCACATACATCCTACAGTTCTGATATGTTGCATGACGTATATTGTCACGAGTCAAAAGCACATACATCCTACAGTTCCGATATGTTGCATGACGTATATTGTCACGAGTCAAAGCACATACATCCTACAGTTCCGATATGTTGCATGACGTATATTGTCACGAGTCAAAGCACATACATCCTACAGTTCTGAAATGTTGCATGACGTATATTCTCACGAGTTGTACTCACGAGTCAAAGCATAGGTTAGCAGAATCAGTGTTGGGAACTGAAAAAAGAACTGAAGAAAGAACTGGAAAAAATGTGTTTTTGTTGAAAACAAAGTTAAATTAAGTTTTCATGTTGCTGTCTTTTTGTGGGGGGGGGGGGGGGGGGGGGGGGGGGGGGGGTCGTTCCAACACCGATATCGCTACCTTTGCTGTTAGTCAACGTAATCCCGCATCAAAGCTACACCGTTTATATAGGTGGGGGGGGGGGGGGGGGGGGAGGGGGTGTAGTTCCAACACTGATATCGCTACCTTTGCTGGGAGTCAACGTAATCCCGCATCAAAGCTACACCGTTTATATAGCGCTGCATAGGGAAATATACTTTTTCGCGTGTAGTATCATGCCATTGGCTTTCGAAAGATGTGCCAATACCACTTGGTCAGACTAGACTCCTTCCCGAAAGGGCACAGTTTTACATAAGAGTTTAAGAGAGTATATCAGGCTTGGTATTATTTTACAGAATTGTTCAAAATACATTTTTTCTATATTAAATTGATAAAAAATAAATTCAATGAGTCACAAATTACACTGAACGTTAAACATAAACAAGAGCTGTGCTGTCGGAGAACAGCGCAGCTCGACTATTCGATTTTTCAGAGAATCATATATTATAGCTAGTATATACCATCAGAAAACAAGGCTACAACAATTGTGGCGTGGGGTTGGGAGCAGAACATAACTATGTGTAAGAGAACTGACCAAAACTACACAGAAATATGTAACAAAGAATAAATATAATAACAAATACGAGTTTTGGGGTGTGGGTTGGGGGTGGAGAGAGAGGCGGTGGATGGTGGGGGTGGTGAGGGCAACATATATGTGTAAGAAGCGTATGTAAGAATTCACCAAAATAACACAATAAATATGTAAAAAAAAAAAAAAGTTTCAAGTAGGGGTGGGGGTGGGGAACGGGGGGTAGAAGGCGGGAGTGGGTTGGTGGGGGAATGGGTGGAGGGGGCAACATATATGTATGTAAGAATTCACTAAAACAACAAAGAAATATGTATAAACAAGAAATCCGTGGATTCACATTTCTCGCCTAAATAGGGGGCTAGACTTAAAAATAACAAGGTCCATGATGCTTAAAGGGAATGTAGCGACACAGCCAAACAAGCTCCATTATTGAGAGTTCTGAAATAACTTGAAAAAGGTGATAAGAATTATCAAAATCGGATGATAAACAAAAATGATATGACCATTTAAAGTTGTTCTAAAACGAATATGGGAGCCGCCATTTTTAGAACTATGACGTCACTAGTTCCATATTACATAATATGGAATATTGATAAATATCATTTAAAACGAAGAAAATCACTGCAAATCAATGGGTTTTTTTTACTGGTCCATATAATTCATTATTGCCATTAAGTATATACC
>JAWPHD010022637.1:0-24501 GCA_037043455.1 Cyrtodaria siliqua | reverse complement strand
TCAGGTCTTACACATATATATTCAGTTCTAACACATATATATTCAGTTCTTACACATATATATTCAGTTCTTACACATATATATTCAGTTTTTACGCATATATTCAGTTCTTACACATATATTCAGTTCTTACGCATATATATTCAATTCTTACGCATATATGTCCAGTTCTTACACATATATTCCGATCTTACGCATATATATTCAGTTCTTACGCATATATTCAGTTCTTACACATATATATTTAGCTCTTACACATATATATTCAGTTCTTACACATATATATTCGGGTCTTACACATATATATTCCATTCTAACACATATATATTCAGTTAATACACATATTTACACATATATATTCCGTTCTTACGCATATATATTCAGTTCTTACACATCTATTCAGTTCTTACGCATATATTCAGTTCTTACGCATATATATTCAATTCTTACGCATATATGTTCAGTTCTTACACATATATTCCGATCTTACGCATATATATTCAGTTCTTACGCATATATATTCAGTTCTTACACATATATATTCCGTTCTTACGCATATATATTTAGTTCTTACACTTATATATTCAGTTCTTACACATATATATTCAGTTCTTACACATATATATTCCGTTCTAACACATATATATTCAGTTCTTACACATATATATTCAGTTCTTACACATATATATTCCGTTCTTACGCATATATATTCAGTTCTTACACATATATATTCAGTTCTTACACATATATATTCAGTTCTTACGCATATATTCAGTTCTTATACATATATATTCAGTTCTTACAAAAATATATTCAGTTCTTACGCATATATTCAGTTCTTACGCATATATATTCAATTCTTACGCATATATTTTCGGTTCTTACACATATATTCCGATCTTACGCATATATATTCAGTTCTTACGCATATATATTCAGTTCTTACACATATATATTCCGTTCTTACGCATATATATTCAGTTCTTACACATATATATTCAGTTCTTACACATATATATTCAGTTCTTACACATATATATTCCGTTCTAACACATATATATTCAGTTCTTACACATATATATTCAGTTCTTACACATATATATTCCGTTCTAACACATATATATTCAGTTCTAACACATATATATTCAGTTCTTACACATATATATTCAGTTCTTACACATATATATTCAGTTCTTACACATATATATTCCGTTCTAACACATATATATTCAGTTCTTACACATATATATTCAGTTCTTACACATATATATTCCGTTCTTACGCATATATATTCAGTTCTTACACATCTATTCAGTTCTTACGCATATATTCAGTTCTTACGCATATATATTCAATTCTTACGCATATATGTTCAGTTCTTACACATATATTCCGATCTTACGCATATATATTCAGTTCTTACGCATATATATTCAGTTCTTACACATATATATTCCGTTCTTACGCATATATATTTAGTTCTTACACATATATATTCAGTTCTTACACATATATATTCAGTTCTTACACATATATATTCCGTTCTAACACATATATATTCAGTTCTTACACATATATATTCAGTTCTTACACATATATATTCCGTTCTTACGCATATATATTCAGTTCTTACACATATATATTCAGTTCTTACACATATATATTCAGTTCTTACGCATATATTCAGTTCTTATACATATATAATCAGTTCTTACAAAAATATATTCAGTTCTTACGCATATATTCAGTTCTTACGCATATATATTCAATTCTTACGCATATATTTTCGGTTCTTACACATATATTCCGATCTTACGCATATATATTCAGTTCTTACGCATATATATTCAGTTCTTACACATATATATTCCGTTCTTACGCATATATATTTAGTTCTTACACATATATATTCAGTTCTTACACATATATATTCAGTTCTTACCCATATATATTCCATTCTAACACATATATATTCAGTTCTTACACATATATATTCAGTTCTTACACATATATATTCCGTTCTAACACATATATATTCAGTTCTTACACATATATATTCAGTTCTTACACATATATATTCAGTTCTTACACATATATATTCAGTTCTTACACATATATATTCCGTTCTTACGCATATATATTCAGTTCTTACACATATATATTCAGTTCTTACACATATATATTCAGTTCTTACGCATATATTCAGTTCTTATACATATATATTCAGTTCTTACAAAAATATATTCAGTTCTTACGCATATATTCAGTTCTTACGCATATATATTCAGTTCTTACACATATATATGCAGTTCTTACACAAATATATTCAGTTCTTACACATATATATTCAGTTTTTACGCATATATTCAGTTCTTACACATATATTCTGATCTTACGCATATATATTCAGTTCTTACGCATATATATTCAGTTCTTACACATATATATTCAACTCTTACACATATATATTCAGTTCTTACACATATATTCAGGTCTTACACATATATATTCAGTTCTAACACATATATATTCAGTTCTTACACATATATATTCAGTTCTTACACATATATATTCAGTTTTTACGCATATATTCAGTTCTTACACATATATTCAGTTCTTACGCATATATATTCAATTCTTACGCATATATGTCCAGTTCTTACACATATATTCCGATCTTACGCATATATATTCAGTTCTTACGCATATATTCAGTTCTTACACATATATATTTAGCTCTTACACATATATATTCAGTTCTTACACATATATATTCGGGTCTTACACATATTTATTCCGTTCTAACACATATATATTCAGTTAATACACATATTTACACATATATATTCCGTTCTTACGCATATATATTCAGTTCTTACACATCTATTCAGTTCTTACGCATATATTCAGTTCTTACGCATATATATTCAATTCTTACGCATATATGTTCAGTTCTTACACATATATTCCGATCTTACGCATATATATTCAGTTCTTACGCATATATATTCAGTTCTTACACATATATATTCCGTTCTTACGCATATATATTTAGTTCTTACACTTATATATTCAGTTCTTACACATATATATTCAGTTCTTACACATATATATTCCGTTCTAACACATATATATTCAGTTCTTACACATATATATTCAGTTCTTACACATATATATTCCGTTCTTACGCATATATATTCAGTTCTTACACATATATATTCAGTTCTTACACATATATATTCAGTTCTTACGCATATATTCAGTTCTTATACATATATATTCAGTTCTTACAAAAATATATTCAGTTCTTACGCATATATTCAGTTCTTACGCATATATATTCAATTCTTACGCATATATTTTCGGTTCTTACACATATATTCCGATCTTACGCATATATATTCAGTTCTTACACATATATATTCAGTTCTTACACATATATATTCCGTTCTAACACATATATATTCAGTTCTAACACATATATATTCAGTTCTTACACATATATATTCAGTTCTTACACATATATATTCAGTTCTTACACATATATATTCCGTTCTAACACATATATATTCAGTTCTTACACATATATATTCAGTTCTTACACATATATATTCCGTTCTTACGCATATATATTCAGTTCTTACACATCTATTCAGTTCTTACGCATATATTCAGTTCTTACGCATATATATTCAATTCTTACGCATATATGTTCAGTTCTTACACATATATTCCGATCTTACGCATATATATTCAGTTCTTACGCATATATATTCAGTTCTTACACATATATATTCCGTTCTTACGCATATATATTTAGTTCTTACACATATATATTCAGTTCTTACACATATATATTCAGTTCTTACACATATATATTCCGTTCTAACACATATATATTCAGTTCTTACACATATATATTCAGTTCTTACACATATATATTCCGTTCTTACGCATATATATTCAGTTCTTACACATATATATTCAGTTCTTACACATATATATTCAGTTCTTACGCATATATTCAGTTCTTATACATATATATTCAGTTCTTACAAAAATATATTCAGTTCTTACGCATATATTCAGTTCTTACGCATATATATTCAATTCTTACGCATATATTTTCGGTTCTTACACATATATTCCGATCTTACGCATATATATTCAGTTCTTACGCATATATATTCAGTTCTTACACATATATATTCCGTTCTTACGCATATATATTTAGTTCTTACACATATATATTCAGTTCTTACACATATATATTCAGTTCTTACCCATATATATTCCGTTCTAACACATATATATTCAGTTCTTACACATATATATTCAGTTCTTACACATATATATTCCGTTCTAACACATATATATTCAGTTCTTACACATATATATTCAGTTCTTACACATATATATTCAGTTCTTACACATATATATTCAGTTCTTACACATATATATTCCGTTCTAACACATATATATTCAGTTCTTACACATATATATTCAGTTCTTACACATATATATTCCGTTCTTACGCATATATATTCAGTTCTTACACATATCTATTCAGTTCTTACACATATATATTCAGTTCTTACGCATATATTCAGTTCTTATACATATATATTCAGTTCTTACACATATATATTCCGTTCTTACGCATATATATTCAGTTCTTACACATATATATTCAGTTCTTACACATATATATTCCGTTCTAACACATATATATTCAATTCTTTCACATATATATTCAGTTCTTACACATATATATTCCGTTCTTACACATATATATTCAGTTCTTATACATGTATATTCAGTTCTTACACATATATATTCAGTTCTTACGCATATATATTCAGTTCTTACACATATATATTCAGTTCTTACACATATATATTCAGTTCTTATACATATATATTCAGTTCTTACACATATATATTCCGTTCTTACGCATATATATTCAGTTCTTACACATATATATGCAGTTCTTACACAAATATATTCAGTTCTTACACATATATATTCAGTTTTTACGCATTTATTCAGTTCTTACACATATATTCTGATCTTACGCATATATATTCAGTTCTTACGCATATATATTCAGTTCTTACACATATATATTCAACTCTTACACATATATATTCAGTACTTACACATATATATTCCGTTCTTACGCATATATATTCAGTTCTTACACATATATATTCAGTTCTTACACATGTATATTCAGTTCTTACACATATATATTCAGTTTTTACGCATATATTCAGTTCTTACACATATATTCAGTTCTTACGCATATATATTCAATTCTTACGCATATATGTCCAGTTCTTACACATATATTCCGATCTTACGCATATATATTCAGTTCTTACGCATATATTCAGTTCTTACACATATATATTTAGCTCTTACACATATATATTCAGTTCTTACACATATTTATTCGGGTCTTACACATATATATTCCGTTCTAACACATATATATTCAGTTAATACACATATTTACACATATATATTCCGTTCTTACGCATATATATTCAGTTCTTACACATCTATTCAGTTCTTACGCATATATTCAGTTCTTACGCATATATATTAAATTCTTACGCATATATGTTCAGTTCTCACACATATATTCCGATCTTACGCATATATATTCAGTTCTTACGCATATATATTCAGTTCTTACACATATATATTCCGTTCTTACGCATATATATTTAGTTCTTACACATATATATTCAGTTCTTACACATATATATTCAGTTCTTACACATATATATTCCGTTCTAACACATATATATTCAGTTCTTACACATATATATTCAGTTCTTACACATATATATTCCGTTCTTACGCATATATATTCAGTTCTTACACATATATATTCAGTTCTTACACATATATATTCAGTTCTTACGCATATATTCAGTTCTTATACATATATATTCAGTTCTTACAAAAATATATTCAGTTCTTACGCATATATTCAGTTCTTACGCATATATTCAGTTCTTACACATATATATTCAATTCTTACGCATATATGTTAGGGTTCTTACACATATATTCCGATCTTACGCATATATATTCAGTTCTTACGCAAATATATTCAGTTCTTACACATATATATTCCATTCTTACGCATATATATTTAGTTCTTACACATATATATTCAGTTCTTACACATATATATTCAGTTCTTACACATATATATTCCGTTCTAACACAGATATATATTCAGTTCTTACACATATATATTCAGTTCTTACACATATATATTCCGTTCTAACACATATATATTCAGTTCTTACACATATATATTCAGTTCTTACACATATATATTCCGTTCTTACGCATATATATTTAGTTCTTACGCATATATATTCAGTTCTTACACATATATATTCAGTTCTTACGCATATATTCAGTTCTTATACATATATATTCAGTTCTTACACATATATATTCCGTTCTTACGCATATATATTCAGTTCTTACACATATATATTCAGTTCTTACACATATATATTCAGTTCTTACGCATATATATTCCGTTCTTAAGCATATAAATTCAGTGCTTACGCATATATATTCAGTTCTTACGCATATATATTCAGTTCTTACGCATATATATTCAGTTCTTACACATATATATTCTGTTCTTACGCATATATTCAGTTCTTACGCATATATTCAGTTCTTACGCATATATATTCAATTCTTACGCATATATGATCAGTTCTTACACATATATTCCGATCTTACGCATATATATTCAGTTCTTACGCATATATATTCAGTTCTTACACATATATATTCCGTTCTTACGCATATATATTTAGTTCTTACACATATATATTCAGTTCTTACACAAATATATTCAGTTCTTACACATATATATTCCGTTCTTACGCATATATATTCCGTTCTGACGCATATATATTCAGTTCTTACGCATATATATTCAGTTCTTACGCATATATTTTCAGTTCTTACACATATATATTCAGTTCTTACGCATATATATTCCGTTCTTACGCATATATATTTAGTTCTTACACATATATATTCAGTTCTTACACAAATATATTCAGTTCTTACATAAATATATTCCGTTCTTACGCATAAATATTCAGTTCTTACACATATATATTCAGTTCTTACACAAATATATTCAGTTCTTACACATATATATTTCGTTCTTACGCATATATATTCCGTTCCAACGCATATATGTTCAGTTCTTACACATATATATTCAGTTCTTACGCATATATATTCAGTTCTTACACATATATATTTAGCTCTTACACATATATATTCAGTTCTTACACATATAGATTGACTTTTTATTCATATATATTGAGTTCTTACACATATATATTCAGTTCTAACACATATATATTCAGTTCTTACACATATATATTCAGTTCTTACACATATATATTCCGTTCTTACGCATATATATTCAGTTCTGACACATATATATTCCGTTCTAACACATATATATTCAGTTCTTACACATAAATATTCAGTTTTTACACATATATATATTCAGTTCTTACACAAATATATTCAGTTCTTACACATATATATTCAGTTCTTACACATATATATGCAGTTCTTACACAAATATATTCAGTTCTTACACATATATATTCAGTTCTTACACATATATATGCAGTTCTTACACAAATATATTCAGTTCTTACACATATATATTCAGTTCTTCCGCATATATTCAGTTCTTAGGCATATATTCAGTTCTTACGCATATATATTCAATTCTTACGCATATATGTTCAGTTCTTACACATATATTCCGATCTTACGCATATATATTCAGTTCTTACGCATACATATTCAGTTCTTACACATGTATATTCAGCTCTTACACATATATATTCAGTTCTTACACATATATTCAGTTCTTACACATATATATTCCGTTCTAACACATATATATTCAGTTCTTACACATATATATTCAGCTTAGACATATATATTCCGTTCTTACGCATATATATTCAGTTCTTACACATATATATTCAGTTCTTACACATATATATTCAGTTCTTATACATATATATTCAGTTCTTACGCATATATATTCAGTTCTTACACATATATATTCAGTTCTTACACATATATATTCAGTTCTTACGCATATATATTCCTTTCTTAAGCATATAAATTCAGTTCTTACGCATATATATTCAGTTCTTACGCATATATATTCAGTTCTTATGCATATTTATTCAGTTCTTACACATATATATTCAGTTCTTACACATATATATTCCGTTCTTACGCATATATATTCAATTCTAAAACATATATATGCAGTTCTTACACAAATATATTCAGTTCTTACACATATATTCAGTTCTTACGCATATATGTCCAGTTCTTACACATATATTCCGATCTTACGCATATATATTCAGTTCTTACGCATATATATTCAGTTCTTACACATATATATTCAGTTCTAAGACATATATATTCAGTTCTTACACATATATATTCAGTTCTTACACATATATATTCAGTTCTTACACATATATATGCAGTTCTTACACGAATATATTCAGTTCTTACACATATATATTCAGTTCTTACGCATATATTCAGTTCTTACCTCATATATTCAGTTCTTACGCGTATATATTCAATTCTTACGCATATATGTACAGTTCTTATACATATATTCAGATCTTACGCATATATATTCAGTTCTTACGCATATATATTCAGTTCTTACACATATATATTCAGCTCTTACACATATATATATATTCAGTTCTTACGCATATATATTCAGTTCTTACACATATATATTCAGTTCTACACATATATATTCAGTTCTTACACGTATATATTCAGTTCTTACACATATATATTCAGTTCTTACGCATATATATTCCGTTCTAACACATATATATTCAGTTCTTACACATATATATTCAGTTCTTACAAAAATATATTCAGTTCTTACGCATATATTCAGTTCTTACGCATATATTCAGTTCTTACGCATATATATTCAATTCTTACGCATATATGTTCGGTTCTTACACATATATTCCGATCTTACGCATATATATTCAGTTCTTACGCATAGATATTCAGTTCTTACACATATATATTCCATTCTTACGCATATATATTTAGTTCTTACACATATATATTCAGTTCTTACACATATATATTCAGTTCTTACACATATATATTCAGTTCTAACACATATATATTCAGTTCTTACACATATATATTCAGTTCTTACACATATATATTCCGTTCTAACACATATATATTCAGTTATTACACATATATATTCAGTTCTTACACATATATATTCCTTTCTTACGCATATATATTCAGTTCTTACACATATATATTCAGTTCTTACACATATATATTCAGTTCTTACGCATATATTCAGTTCTTATACATATATATTCAGTTTTTACACATATATATTCCGTTCTTACGCATATATATTCAGTTCTTACACATATATATTCAGTTCTTACACATATATATTCAGTTCTTACGCATATATATTCCGTTCTTAAGCATATAAATTCAGTGCTTACGCATATATATTCAGTTCTTACGCATATATATTCAGTTCTTACGCATATATATGCAGTTCTTACACATATATATTCTGTTCTTACGCATATATTCAGTTCTTACGCATATATTCAGTTCTTACGCATATATATTCAATTCTTAAGCATATATGATCAGTTCTTACACATATATTCCGATCTTACGCATATATATTCAGTTCTTACACATATATATTCAGTTCTTACACATATATATTCCGTTCTTACGCATATATATTTAGTTCTTACACAAATATATTCAGTTCTTACACAAATATATTCAGTTCTTACACATATATATTCCGTTCTTACGCATATATATTCCGTTCTGACGCATATATATTCAGTTCTTACGCATATATATTCAGTTCTTACGCATATATTTTCAGTTCTTACACATATATATTCAGTTCTTACGCATATATATTCCGTTCTTACGCATATATATTTAGTTCTTACACATATATATTCAGTTCTTACACAAATATATTCAGTTCTTACACAAATATATTCCGTTCTTACGCATATATATTCAGTTCTTACACATATATATTCAGTTCTTACACAAATATATTCAGTTCTTACACATATATATTCCGTTCTTACGCATATATATTCCGTTCCAACGCATATATGTTCAGTTCTTACACATATATATTCAGTTCTTACGCAAATATATTCAGTTCTTACACATATATATTTAGCTCTTACACATATATATTCAGTTCTTACACATATAGATGGACTTTTTATTCATATATATTGAGTTCTTACACATATATATTCAGTTCTAACACATATATATTCAGTTCTTACACATATATATTCAGTTCTTACACATATATTCAGTTCTTACACATATATATTCCGTTCTAACACATATATATTCAGTTCTTACACATATATATTCAGTTCTTAGACATATATATTCCGTTCTTACGCATATATATTCAGTTCTTACACATATATATTCAGTTCTTACAAATATATATTCAGTTATTAAGCATATATTCAGTTCTTACGCATATATTCAGTTCTTACACATATATATTCAGTTCTTACACATATATATTCAGTTCTTATACATATATATTCAGTTCTTACGCATATATATTCAGTTCTTACACATATATATTCAGTTCTTACACATATATATTCAGTTCTTACGCATATATATTCCTTTCTTAAGCATATAAATTGAGTTCTTACGCATATATATTCAGTTCTTACGCATATATATTCAGTTCTTACGCATATATATTCAGTTCTTACACATATATATTCAGTTCTTACACATATATATTCCGTTCTTACGCATATATATTCAATTCTAAAACATATATATGCAGTTCTTACACAAATATATTCAGGTTTTACACATATATTCAGTTCTTACGCATATATGTCCAGTTCTTACACATATATTCCGATCTTACGCATATATATTCAGTTCTTACGCATATATATTCAGTTCTTACACATATATATTCCGTTCTAAGACATATATATTCAGTTCTTACACATATATATTCAGTTCTTACACATATATATTCAGTTCTTACACATATATATGCAGTTCTTACACGAATATATTCAGTTCTTACACATATATATTCAGTTCTTACGCTTATATTCAGTTCTTACCTCATATATTCAGTTCTTACGCGTATATATTCAATTCTTACGCATATATGTACAGTTCTTATACATATATTCCGATCTTACGCATATATATTCAGTTCTTACGCATATATATTCAGTTCTTACACATATATATTCAGCTCTTACACATATATATTCAGTTCTTACGCATATATATTCAGTTCTTACACATATATATTCAGTTCTACACATATATATTCAGTTCTTACACGTATATATTCAGTTCTTACACATATATATTCAGTTCTTACGCATATATATTCCGTTCTAACACATATATATTCAGTTCTTACACATATATATTCAGTTCTTACACATATATATTCCGTTCTTACACATATATATTCAGTTCTTATACATATATATTCAGTTCTTACACATATATATTCAGTTCTTACGCATATATATTCAGTTCTTACACATATATATGCAGTTCTTACACATATATATTCAGTTCTTACACATATATATTCAGTTCTTATACATATATATTCAGTTCTTACACATATATATTCCGTTCTTACGCATATATATTCAGTTCTTACACATATATATGCAGTTCTTACACAAATATATTCAGTTCTTACATATATATATTCAGTTTTTACGCAAATATTCAGTTCTTACACATATATTCCGTTCTTACGCATATATATTCAGTTCTTACGCATATATATTCAGTTCTTACACATATATATTCAACTCTTACACATATATATTCAGTTCTTACACATATATTCAGTTCTTACACATATATATTCAGTTTTATCACATATATATTCAGTTCTTACACATATATATTCAGTTCTTACACATATATATTCAGTTTTTACGCATATATTCAGTTCTTACACATATATTCAGTTCTTACGCATATATATTCAATTCTTACGCATATATGTCCAGTTCTTACACATATATTCCGATCTTACGCACATATATTCAGTTCTTACGCATATATATTCAGTTCTTACACATATATATTTAGCTCTTACACATATATATTCAGTTCTTACACATATATATTCGGGTCTTACACATATATATTCCGTTCTAACACATATATATTCAGTTCTTACACATATATATTCAGTTCTTACACATATATATTCCATTCTTACGCATATATATTCAGTTCTTACACATCTATATGCAGTTCTTACAAAAATATATTCAGTTCTTACACATATATATTCAGTTCTTACGCATATATTCAGTTCTTACGCATATATTCAGTTCTTACGCATATATATTCAATTCTTACGCATATATGTTCAGTTCTTACACATATATTCCGATCTTACGCATATATATTCAGTTCTTACGAATATATATTCAGTTCTTACACATATATATTCCGTTCTTACGCATATATATTTAGTTCTTACACATATATATTCAGTTCTTACACAAATATATTCAGTTCTTACACATATATATTCCGTTCTTACGCATATATATTCAGTTCTTACGCATATATATTCAGTTCTTACGCATATATATTCAGTTCTTACGCATATATATTCAGTTCTTACACATATATATTCAGCTCTTACACATATATATTCAGATCTTACGCATATATATTCAGTTCTTACACATATATATTCAGTTCTACACATATATATTCAGTTCTTACACGTATATATTCAGTTCTTACACATATATATTCCGTTCTTACGCATATATATTCCGTTCTAACACATATATATTCAGTTCTTACACATATATATTCAGTTCTTACACATATATATATTTCTTACACATATATATTCAGTTCTTATACATATATATTCAGTTCTTACACATATATATTCAGTTCTTACGCATATATATTCAGTTCTTACACATATATATGCAGTTCTTACACATATATATTCAGTTCTTACACATATATATTCAGTTCTTATACATATATATTCAGTTCTTACACATATATATTCCGTTCTTACGCATATATATTCAGCTCTTACACATATATATGCAGTTCTTACACAAATATATTCAGTTCTTACACATATATATTCAGTTTTTACGCAAATATTCAGTTCTTACACATATATTCCGATCTTACGCATATATATTCAGTTCTTACGCATATATATTCAGTTATTACACATATATATTCAACTCTTACACATATATTTTCAGTTCTTACACATATATTCAGTTCTTACACATATATATTCAGTTCTAACACATATATATTCAGTTCTTACACATATATATTCAGTTCTTACACATATATATTCAGTTTTTACGCATATATTCAGTTCTTACACATATATTCAGTTCTTACGCATATATATTCAATTCTTACGCATATATGTCCAGTTCTTACACATATATTCCGATCTTACGCATATATATTCAGTTCTTACGCATATATATTCAGTTCTTACACATATATATTTAGCTCTTACACATATATATTCAGTTCTTACACATATATATTCGGGTCTTACACATATATATTCAGTTCTAACACATATATATTCAGTTATTACACATATATATTCAGTTCTTACACATATATATTCCATTCTTACGCATATATATTCAGTTCTTACACATCTATATGCAGTTCTTACAAAAATATATTCAGTTCTTACACATATATATTCAGTTCTTACGCATATATTCAGTTCTTACGCATATATTCAGTTCTTACGCATATATATTCAATTGTTACGCATATATGTTCAGTTCTTACACATATATTCCGATCTTACGCATATATATTCAGTTCTTACGCATATATATTCAGTTCTTACACATATATATATTCCGTTCTTACGCATATATATTTAGTTCTTACACATATATATTCAGTTCTTACACAAATATATTGAGTTCTTACACAAATATATTCCGTTCTTACGCATATATATTCAGTTCTTACGCATATATATTCAGTTCTTACGCATATATATTCAGTTCTTACGCATATATATTCCGTTCTTACGCATATATATTCCGTTCTTACGCATATATATTTAGTTCTTACACATATATATTCAGTTCTTACACAAATATATTCAGTTCTTACACATATATATTCCGTTCTTACAAATATATTCCGTTCTAACGCATATATATTCAGTTCTTACGCATATATATTCAGTTCTTACTCATATATTCAGTTCTTACACATATATATTCAGTTCTTACGCATATATATTCCGTTCTTACGCATATATATTCAGTTCTTACACAAATATATTCAGTTCTTACACATATATATTCCGTTCTTACGCATATATATTCAGTTCTTACACATATATATTCAGTTCTCACACAAATATATTGAGTTCTTACACATATATATTCAGTTCTTACGCATATATATTCCGTTCTAACGCATATATATTCAGTTCTTACAAATATATATTCAGTTCTTACCCATATATATTCAGTTCTTACACATATATATTTAGCTCTTACACATATATATTCAGTTCTTACACATATATATTGAGTTTTTATTCATATATATTCAGTTCTTACAAATATATATTCAGTTCTAACACATATATATTCAGTTCTAACACATATATATTCAGTTCTTACACATATATATTCAGTTCTTACACATATATATTCCGTTCTTACGCATATATATTCAGTTCTTACACATATATATGCAGTTCTTACACAAATATATTCAGTTCTTACACATATATATTCCGTTCTTACGCATATATATTCCGTTCCAACGCATATATGTTCAGTTCTTACACATTTATATTCAGTTCTTACGCATATATATTCAGTTCTTACACATATATATTTAGCTCTTACACATATATATTCAGTTCTTACACATATAGATGGACTTTTTATTCATATATATTGAGTTCTTACACATATATATTCAGTTCTAACACATATATATTCAGTTCTTACACATATATATTCAGTTCTTACACATATATTCAGTTCTTGCACATATATATTCCGTTCTAACACATATATATTCAGTTCTTACACATATATATTCAGTTCTTAGACATATATATTCCGTTCTTACGCATATATATTCAGTTCTTACACATATATATTCAGTTCTTACAAATATATATTCAGTTATTAAGCATATATTCAGTTCTTACGCATATATTCAGTTCTTACACATATATATTCAGTTCTTACACATATATATTCAGTTCTTATACATATATATTCAGTTCTTACGCATATATATTCAGTTCTTACACATATATATTCAGTTCTTACACATATATATTCAGTTCTTACGCATAAATATTCCTTTCTTAAGCATATAAATTGAGTTCTTACGCATATATATTCAGTTCTTACGCATATATATTCAGTTCTTACGCATATATATTCAGTTCTTACACATATATATTCAGTTCTTACACATATATATTCCGTTCTTACGCATATATATTCAATTCTAAAACATATATATGCAGTTCTTACACAAATATATTCAGGTCTTACACATATATTCAGTTCTTACGCATATATGTCCAGTTCTTACACATATATTCCGATCTTACGCATATATATTCAGTTCTTACGCATATATATTCAGTTCTTACACATATATATTCCGTTCTAAGACATATATATTCAGTTCTTACACATATATATTCAGTTCTTACACATATATATTCAGTTCTTACACATATATATGCAGTTCTTACACGAATATATTCAGTTCTTACACATATATATTCAGTTCTTACGCATATATTCAGTTCTTACCTCATATATTCAGTTCTTACGCGTATATATTCAATTCTTACGCATATATGTACAGTTCTTATACATATATTCCGATCTTACGCATATATATTCAGTTCTTACGCATATATATTCAGTTCTTACACATATATATTCAGCTCTTACACATATATATTCAGTTCTTACGCATATATATTCAGTTCTTACACATATATATTCAGTTCTACACATATATATTCAGTTCTTACACGTATATATTCAGTTCTTACACATATATATTCAGTTCTTACGCATATATATTCCGTTCTAACACATATATATTCAGTTCTTACACATATATATTCAGTTCTTACACATATATATTCCGTTCTTACACATATATATTCAGTTCTTATACATATATATTCAGTTCTTACACATATATATTCAGTTCTTACGCATATATATTCAGTTCTTACACATATATATGCAGTTCTTACACATATATATTCAGTTCTTACACATATATATTCAGTTCTTATACATATATATTCAGTTCTTACACATATATATTCCGTTCTTACGCATATATATTCAGTTCTTACACATATATATGCAGTTCTTACACAAATATATTCAGTTCTTACATATATATATTCAGTTTTTACGCAAATATTCAGTTCTTACACATATATTCCGTTCTTACGCATATATATTCAGTTCTTACGCATATATATTCAGTTCTTACACATATATATTCAACTCTTACACATATATATTCAGTTCTTACACATATATACAGTTCTTACACATATATATTCAGTTTTATCACATATATATTCAGTTCTTACACATATATATTCAGTTCTTACACATATATATTCAGTTTTTACGCATATATTCAGTTCTTACACATATATTCAGTTCTTACGCATATATATTCAATTCTTACGCATATATGTCCAGTTCTTACACATATATTCCGATCTTACGCACATATATTCAGTTCTTACGCATATATATTCAGTTCTTACACATATATATTTAGCTCTTACACATATATATTCAGTTCTTACACATATATATTCGGGTCTTACACATATATATTCCGTTCTAACACATATATATTCAGTTATTACACATATATATTCAGTTCTTACACATATATATTCCATTCTTACGCATATATATTCAGTTCTTACACATCTATATGCAGTTCTTACAAAAATATATTCAGTTCTTACACATATATATTCAGTTCTTACGCATATATTCAGTTCTTACGCATATATTCAGTTCTTACGCATATATATTCAATTCTTACGCATATATGTTCAGTTCTTACACATATATTCCGATCTTACGCATATATATTCAGTTCTTACGAATATATATTCAGTTCTTACACATATATATTCCGTTCTTACGCATATATATTTAGTTCTTACACATATATATTCAGTTCTTACACAAATATATTCAGTTCTTACACATATATATTCCGTTCTTACGCATATATATTCAGTTCTTACGCATATATATTCAGTTCTTACGCATATATATTCAGTTCTTACGCATATATATTCAGTTCTTACACATATATATTCAGCTCTTACACATATATATTCAGATCTTACGCATATATATTCAGTTCTTACACATATATATTCAGTTCTACACATATATATTCAGTTCTTACACGTATATATTCAGTTCTTACACATATATATTCCGTTCTTACGCATATATATTCCGTTCTAACACATATATATTCAGTTCTTACACATATATATTCAGTTCTTACACATATATATATTTCTTACACATATATATTCAGTTCTTATACATATATATTCAGTTCTTACACATATATATTCAGTTCTTACGCATATATATTCAGTTCTTACACATATATATGCAGTTCTTACACATATATATTCAGTTCTTACACATATATATTCAGTTCTTATACATATATATTCAGTTCTTACACATATATATTCCGTTCTTACGCATATATATTCAGCTCTTACACATATATATGCAGTTCTTACACAAATATATTCAGTTCTTACACATATATATTCAGTTTTTACGCAAATATTCAGTTCTTACACATATATTCCGATCTTACGCATATATATTCAGTTCTTACGCATATATATTCAGTTCTTACACATATATATTCAACTCTTACACATATATTTTCAGTTCTTACACATATATTCAGTTCTTACACATATATATTCAGTTCTAACACATATATATTCAGTTCTTACACATATATATTCAGTTCTTACACATATATATTCAGTTTTTACGCATATATTCAGTTCTTACACATATATTCAGTTCTTACGTATATATATTCAATTCTTACGCATATATGTCCAGTTCTTACACATATATTCCGATCTTACGCATATATATTCAGTTCTTACGCATATATATTCAGTTCTTACACATATATATTTAGCTCTTACACATATATATTCAGTTCTTACACATATATATTCGGGTCTTACACATATATATTCAGTTCTAACACATATATATTCAGTTATTACACATATATATTCAGTTCTTACACATATATATTCCATTCTTACGCATATATATTCAGTTCTTACACATCTATATGCAGTTCTTACAAAAATATATTCAGTTCTTACACATATATATTCAGTTCTTACGCATATATTCAGTTCTTACGCATATATTCAGTTCTTACGCATATATATTCAATTGTTACGCATATATGTTCAGTTCTTACACATATATTCCGATCTTACGCATATATATTCAGTTCTTACGCATATATATTCAGTTCTTACACATATATATTCCGTTCTTACGCATATATATTTAGTTCTTACACATATATATTCAGTTCTTACACAAATATATTGAGTTCTTACACAAATATATTCCGTTCTTACGCATATATATTCAGTTCTTACGCATATATATTCAGTTCTTACGCATATATATTCAGTTCTTACGCATATATATTCAGTTCTTACGCATATATATTCCGTTCTTACGCATATATATTTAGTTCTTACACATATATATTCAGTTCTTACACAAATATATTCAGTTCTTACACATATATATTCCGTTCTTACAAATATATTCCGTTCTAACGCATATATATTCAGTTCTTACGCATATATATTCAGTTCTTACTCATATATTCAGTTCTTACACATATATATTCAGTTCTTACGCATATATATTCCGTTCTTACGCATATATATTCAGTTCTTACACAAATATATTCAGTTCTTACACATATATATTCCGTTCTTACGCATATATATTCAGTTCTTACACATATATATTCAGTTCTTACACAAATATATTGAGTTCTTACACATATATATTCAGTTCTTACGCATATATATTCCGTTCTAACGCATATATATTCAGTTCTTACAAATATATATTCAGTTCTTACCCATATATATTCAGTTCTTACACATATATATTTAGCTCTTATACATATATATTCAGTTCTTACACATATATATTGAGTTTTTATTCATATATATTCAGTTCTTACAAATATATATTCAGTTCTAACACATATATATTCAGTTCTAACACATATATATTCAGTTCTTACACATATATATTCAGTTCTTACACATATATATTCCGTTCTTACGCATATATATTCAGTTCTTACACATATATATGCAGTTCTTACACAAATATATTCAGTTCTTACACATATATATTCAGTTCTTACGCATATATTCAGTTCTTACGCATATATTCAGTTCTTACGCATATATATTCAGTTCTTATAAATATATATTCAGTTCTTACACATATATATGCAGTTCTTACACAAATATATTCAGTTCTTACACATGTATATTCAGCTCTTACACATATATATTCAGTTCTTACACATATATATTCAGTTCTTACACATATATATTCCGTTCTAACACATATATATTCAGTTCTTACACATATATATTCAGTTCTTACACATATATATTCCGTTCTTACGCATATATATTCAGTTCTTACACATATATATTCAGTTCTTACACATATATATTCAGTTCTTACGCATATATTCAGTTCTTACGCATATATTCAGGTCTTACACATATATATTCAGTTCTTACACATATATATTCAGTTCTTATACATATATATTCAGTTCTTACGCATATATATTCAGTTCTTACACATATATATTCAGTTCTTACACATATATATTCGGGTCTTACACATATATATTCCGTTCTAACACATATATATTCAGTTATTACACATATATATTCAGTTCTTACACATATATATTCCATTCTTACGCATATATATTCAGTTCTTACACATCTATATGCAGTTCTTACAAAAATATATTCAGTTCTTACACATATATATTCAGTTCTTACGCATATATTCAGTTCTTACGCATATATTCAGTTCTTACGCATATATATTCAATTTTTACGCATATATGTTCAGTTCTTACACATATATATTTAGCTCTTACACATATATATTCAGTTCTTACACATATATATTGAGTTTTTATTCATATATATTCAGTTCTTACAAATATATATTCAGTTCTAACACATATATATTCAGTTCTAACACATATATATTCAGTTCTTACACATATATATTCAGTTCTTACACATATATATTCCGTTCTTACGCATATATATTCAGTTCTTACACATATATATGCAGTTCTTACACAAATATATTCAGTTCTTACACATATATATTCAGTTCTTACGCATATATTCAGTTCTTACGCATATATTCAGTTCTTACGCATATATATTCAGTTCTTATAAATATATATTCAGTTCTTACACATATATATGCAGTTCTTACACAAATATATTCAGTTCTTACACATGTATATTCAGCTCTTACACATATATATTCAGTTCTTACACATATATATTCAGTTCTTACACATATATATTCCGTTCTAACACATATATATTCAGTTCTTACACATATATATTCAGTTCTTACACATATATATTCCGTTCTTACGCATATATATTCAGTTCTTACACATATATATTCAGTTCTTACACATATATATTCCGTTCTTACGCATATATTCAGTTCTTACGCATATATTCAGGTCTTACACATATATATTCAGTTCTTACACATATATATTCAGTTCTTATACATATATATTCAGTTCTTACGCATATATATTCAGTTCTTACACATATATATTCAGTTCTTACACATATATATTCGGGTCTTACACATATATATTCCGTTCTAACACATATATATTCAGTTATTACACATATATATTCAGTTCTTACACATATATATTCCATTCTTACGCATATATATTCAGTTCTTACACATCTATATGCAGTTCTTACAAAAATATATTCAGTTCTTACAAATATATATTCAGTTCTTACGCATATATTCAGTTCTTACGCATATATTCAGTTCTTACGCATATATATTCAATTTTTACGCATATATGTTCAGTTCTTACACATATATTCCGATCTTGCGCATATATATTCAGTTCTTACGCATATATATTCAGTTCTTACACATATATATTCCGTTCATACGCATATATATTTAGTTCTTACACATATATATTCAGTTCTTACACAAATATATTCAGTTCTTACACATATATATTCCGTTCTTACGCATATATATTCAGTTCTTACGCATATATATTCAGTTCTTACGCATATATATTCAGTTCTTACGCATATATATTCAGTTCTTACACATATATATTCAGCTCTTACACATATATATTCAGTTCTTACGCATATATATTCAGTTAATACACATATATATTCAGTTCTACACATATATATTCAGTTCTTACACGTATATATTCAGTTCTTACACATATATATTCCGTTCTTACGCATATATATTCCGTTCTAACACATATATATTCAGTTCTTACACATATATATTCAGTTCTTACACATATATATTCCGTTCTTACACATATATATTCAGTTCTTATACATATATATTCAGTTCTCACACATATATATTCAGTTCTTACGCATATATATTCAGTTCTTACACATATATATGCAGTTCTTACACATATATATTCAGTTCTTACACATATATATTCAGTTCTTATACATATATATTCAGTTCTTACACATATATATTCCGTTCTTACGCATATATATTCAGTTCTTACATATATATATGCAGTTCTTACACAAATATATTCAGTTCTTACACATATATATTCAGTTTTTACGCAAATATTCAGTTCTTACACATATATTCCGATCTTACGCATATATATTCATTTCTTTCGCATATATATTCAGTTCTTACACATATATATTCAACTCTTACACATATATATTCAGTTCTTACACATATATTCAGTTCTTACACATATATTTTCAGTTCTAACACATATATATTCAGTTCTTACACATATATATTCAGTTCTTACACATATATATTCAGTTTTTACGCATGTATTCAGTTCTTACACATATATTCAGTTCTTACGCATATATATTCAATTCTTACGCATATATGTCCAGTTCTTACACATATATTCCGATCTTACGCATATATATTCAGTTCTTACGCATATATATTCAGTTCTTACACATATATATTTAGCTCTTACACATATATATTCAGTTCTTACACATATATATTCGGGTCTTACACATATATATTCCGTTCTAACACATATATATTCAGTTATTACACATATATATTCAGTTCTTACACATATATATTCCATTCTAACGCATATATATTCAGTTCTTACACATCTATATGCAGTTCTTACAAAAATATATTCAGTTCTTACACATATATATTCAGTTCTTACGCATATATTCAGTTCTTACGCATATATTCAGTTCTTACGCATATATATTCAATTGTTACGCATATATGTTCAGTTCTTACACATATATTCCGATCTTACGCATATATATTCAGTTCTTACGCATATATATTCAGTTCTTACACATATATATTCCGTTCTTACGCATATATATTTAGTTCTTACACATATATATTCAGTTCTTACACAAATATATTGAGTTCTTACACAAATATATTCCGTTCTTACGCATATATATTCAGTTCTTACGCATATATATTCAGTTCTTACGCATATATATTCAGTTCTTACGCATATATATTCAGTTCTTACGCATATATATTCCGTTCTTACGCATATATATTTAGTTCTTACACATATATATTCAGTTGTTACACAAATATATTCAGTTCTTACACATATATATTCCGTTCTTACGCATATATATTCCGTTCTAACGCATATCTATTCAGTTCTTACGCATATATATTCAGTTCTTACTCATATATTCAGTTCTTACACATATATATTCAGTTCTTACGCATATATATTCCGATCTTACGCATATATATTCAGTTCTTACACAAATATATTCAGTTCTTACACATATATATTCCGTTCTTACGCATATATATTCAGTTCTTACACATATATATTCAGTTCTTACACAAATATATTGAGTTCTTACACATATATATTCCGTTCTTACGCATATATATTCCGTTCTAACGCATATATATTCAGTTCTTACACATATATATCCAGTTCTTACGCATATATATTCAGTTCTTACACATATATATTTAGCTCTTACACATATATATTCAGTTCTTACACATATATATTGAGTTTTTATTCATATATATTCAGTTCTTACACATATATATTCAGTTCTAACACATATATATTCAGTTCTAACACATATATATTCAGTTCTTACACATATATATTCAGTTCTTACACATATATATTCCGTTCTTACGCATATATATTCAGTTCTTACACATATATATGCAGTTCTTACAAAAATATATTCAGTTCTTACACATATATATTCAGTTCTTACGCATATATTCAGTTCTTACGCATATATTCAGTTCTTACGCATATATATTCAATTTTTACGCATATATGTTCAGTTCTTACACATATATATTTAGCTCTTACACATATATATTTAGTTCTTACACATATATATTGAGTTTTTATTCATATATATTCAGTTCTTACAAATATATATTCAGTTCTAACACATATATATTCAGTTCTAACACATATATATTCAGTTCTTACACATATATATTCAGTTATTACACATATATATTCAGTTCTTACACATATATATTCCATTCTTACGCATAAATATTCAGTTCTTACACATCTATATGCAGTTCTTACAAAAATATATTCAGTTCTTACACATATATATTCAGTTCTTACGCATATATTCAGTTCTTACGCATATATTCAGTTCTTACGCATATATATTCAATTCTTACGCATATATGTTCAGTTCTTACACATATATTCCGATCTTACGCATATATATTCAGTTCTTACGCATATATATTTAGTTCTTACACATATATATTCCGTTCTTACGCATATATATTTAGTTCTTACACATATATATTCAGTTCTTACACAAATATA